>QWZN01000123.1:0-117382 GCA_003693225.1 Venturia aucupariae
GTGGCGGAGACCGGGCTTTTTCTATTAGTTAGCGGATACTTAGGCTAGGTAGTAGCGGAAAAATCTTACCCGGCGACGAGAGACTTACGGTCTAGGGCCTTTAAGGCCCGCTAAGCCTTAATAGTAGCAGCGAGGTTCTTATAGGTAGTAGCGCTATAAACGGTTAGCGGGCGAAATTAGCCGGGAAACGGAAAATATATACTAGGCGGTATTATCCGAGCGGGTCTAGGCCGTAAAGGCTAGGCCGACTAGCTCCGGCCTACGAAGGACGGTTAGTAGGTTAGTTCCTACGGAATTCGGAATAATATATATAATATAGTACTATAACCGGAGGTAGGTATAGTAGGCGTAGGTAGTAGTTGAGCGCGACCCTTTTCCGATAGCGTCCTAGCGATATTAGCCGGAGGCTATATTAAATAAGATAAGCTACTTATACGGTCCTTAAGGGCCGGGGCCCGGTAATCTCTACCTATAGAGGTATAGGCATAGTAATAGATAGCGCGGGGCGTCTACGACCGGGTATTAACGACTAGAGACCGAGGATAAATAGATAACTTACGGTTCTAGCGAGATTGATAGGGGCCGGGGGGTCGCCTAACGGGCGCTTACGTTTAGTTACTACGATCGGTTAGTTTCGGGCGGGTAACGAACGATAGATCCAGCTAGATAGACTAACTTATTAATATTAATATTTGAAGAAAAAAGTACAAAAAAGGAAGGGGATAGCCGGGCTTAAGTAAACCTTACTACTACGGCCGGGTTACTACTATTTATACGTAGATTTAATACTATTATTACTAGATCCTATTATTAACTCGACGGGACCCTCTAATTAGCTCCGGGTACTTTGGTTAGCTAACTACTAGAAAGTTAAGGACGCCTAGCTATAGTAAAGACTAAGTAAGGTAGGTAATAGGGCTACCCGTATAGTTTAGACCGGTCCCCGATTTAAGAGTAGCTATAGCCGAAGGATCTTATAGTTAGGCTAGCTTACTACTCCTCTACCTATTTTTCTCACGTCGGGGTAGTACGCGCGGTAATTAGACGCCGGCGGTTTTACTCCGGAGACTGAGGAGGGAGTTAGGGGGTAATATTAGGGGCTAGCGCCCTTAGAAAGGTTAGGGCTCGAGGCTTATAGGAGGCACGGGCTAAAGCGGAGACCGGTAGATAGTATACAGACTACGAGACTATATAGCCGGCCTAATCCCTCCTCCTACTTTATACTTTAGTTGACTTAGCTTTATCTACTACCTTAATCCTCGTATATATAGGGTTACCCCGTAATACTATAAGATATACCGGACTCTCTTACTACTATTCGAGCGGTAGCCTAGTAAGGGACTACTCTCGTCGCTATATAAGAGAAGCCTCCCGGCAAATCGTATAATCGCCTTACGCTATTTAGACGTTATTTAGTTAGAGTTAGGGACGTCAAGTCCTAGTACTCTAGATAGTAGTTCTTCGTACTAGGAGTCGTTAAGCTACTCCTACTATAACTTAGCGGCCTAAGAACGTTCGTCCTATTTTATCTCCTTAGACGCGATAGGTAAAGTAACTAAGGGCTTAGTATTCGTACTTGGATCTAGCTCCCCGCCTTCGCTATCTATAGCTAATACTAATAGGTATAGCTCCTGCGGGCTAAAATCCGTATCTCCCTTATACCATAACCTGGAGAGGCTATCTACTACCGTTAGATCCTTCCTAGGAATATATATAATTTTGAGGTTATATTCTAAAAGCCGATATTACTACCTACTAATCCTCCCTCTTGTATCGTTACCTTGCAGGATAGATAGTAGTACTAAGTAATTAGTATATAGTATTGTTTTATATAGGCTGCCCTTAATAATATACCGGTATTCCTCTAGGCACTTAAGGATAGCTAAAGCTTCTCTTTTAGTTATATAATAACGCCGCTTAGCGTCCGTAAACTTGAAACTTATAAATATCAAGATCGAGAGCTTCGGTAATAAGTTCTTACTAAACTTCGTAATCGTCCTAGGAGGTTCGTTAAGTAGCTAAAATACTACTCCCCCTACTCTAGTCCCGGAGGCATCTATGGCGATATATATCTATTTAGTAGGATCGCTAGCCGTATTAATATTATTGAGGATTACTATCTTATAAGCCTAGAACGTAGCTTTATACCTCTATGTCTATATAAAGTCGAATATGTCCCGAACCCTACATATTTTACCTTTGATTTTCTTTTCGACGTAACGCTAGTATAATACTTCTTTTATAATTTCGGTATAGTTAGACCGGCCGGGAATATACTCCTTGAAAAACGGTAGTCGGTTAATAAATCCTTATAATTCCTCTAGATTCGATAGTAACTGAATCTATTCGAATGCGCGTAGCTTATAGGTAGCGGGGCGAATCCCGAATCGCGTCTTATCGTAACCTAGGATTGTTACTTTACTCGTAAAGAAAGTAGTCTTAAATAGGTTTAACGTAAGACGAGCCTAATAGAGCCTTAGGAAGTAGTATAAATATAGGAACTTGAATAGGGAGTCGAAAGAGTCCGTACCTCCTAAGTTATTATCGACAAAGTAATCAAAGACTACCCTACCTAGTATATAACTATTAAGAGCTAGCTCGGCGTCTAGTTAGGGAATATTTCCTATAATAATATCCTTAAGCTGAGCGTATATCCCTAGCGCCCCTATTAAGCCTTATCCTATTCGAAAATAAGCCTACTATCCTATTAACGAAGAGAAAGCTATCTTAAAGATATATTTCTTATATAAAGGAATAGCCTAGTATCCGTTTGATACGTCGGACTTAAATATATATTATACCTACGGGCGGCTAATACTTTATAGTATAGGCTCGATCCTCCTTATTAGATAATTTGCTTTGATCGTAGCTTTATTAATAGGAATAAAGTTATAGACTATACGGAGCTTACTATTTTCCCGCTAAGGGTATTTCGTCCGAGTAGACTAGTAGGAACTCGTTCTAGTAATAATACCGGCTTTCTAGAGCTTTAGAAAGTTGACTCGCTCCTATTCCTCCTCCTTAGTAGTATAGAGCTTTGGTTTCGCCGCCTTCGGGGCGCTCCCCTCGTATATAGGAATTCGGTATATTATTAGGTCGGTTACGGGCATATCCCGGATATCTATAATAAATAGATTACGCTAATACTATACGAGCTCTTAGGCTTATTACTTACGGCTAGGAGTATCGGCTATATCTCTAATAATATTAGGGAACTCGGCGAGCTACTTTTCTATCTAGTCCCGCTCTAATTATAATTCAATCTAATATGGTTGCTAACGGATATACGCTAAAGGCCGTCTAGTTATCGGGAACCCTAGCTACCTATTGCCGAACGCTTAATCTTCTTACGTACGGCTAGCATGACCCTAGACTCCTAGCGGGTATTCCTCTTTATTCTACTCCGGAACCTTACTAGATTTCTCTCTTCTTTAAGTTGAGTAAGGACTAGATAAGGTATTTATATCGGTATCTAGACCTCTAGGTAGTCCTTCCAACCTTACTCGGCTATTATCGGCTTCGTAACTAAGGACTACTAGGTTATATCCCGTATTATATTCTATATTATAGCCGGTATACGCAAGCCTAGGATTGGCTATCTTCGCCTCGACGACAAAAGATTCCTCGTTAGTCTAAAGGGACAGCTGGGATATCAAACTATCGCTAGATACGCTTATTATTCTATACTCGATATTAGGGGCGGCGTATTCTTCTTTATCAACATATATTAGTTTTTGATAATTGGACGGCGCTCGTAGAGTAGAGTAGTAGTTAAACATTCGTTGAATTTATAATTACTCGCTATTTATAATAGCCGTAGTACTTAATATCTCGAGCTCTAGTATCTACTAGAACTCTCTTCCTCTACTTATTATCCTTATTCTTACCTCT
This sequence comes from Venturia aucupariae, assembly GCA_003693225.1. Classification (NCBI taxonomy): domain Eukaryota; kingdom Fungi; phylum Ascomycota; class Dothideomycetes; order Venturiales; family Venturiaceae; genus Venturia; species Venturia aucupariae. Next base: position 3,892 of record QWZN01000123.1, read on the forward strand.
AACTCCGTCTCTATTTCTATTCTTGTAACTCTATCCTCCCTAACTCCTAACCTAGTCTCCCCGAAGGGGCTATCTTTTAGATTCTACTAGTTTGCCGTCCCTTCTTATACTTTAGTTTGCATAGCACTTTACTGCTATAGTATCGATACTATTAGCCGATAGATAACTCGATTAGCTTTCTAACGTGATTTCCTCGATACGGGAAGGGTATAGTAATATATTTAGTCTACCTAATAACTCAATATTTCGCTATAAAGGAGTATTAGTACTACGTACTATCTATAATCCCTTCTCCGCCGTAGTATATCTTATAATAGTTTTCGGTGATCGGGTCTATAGTCCGGACCACCGAGCTATACTTCCGAAGTTAAGGCTAGCGTACTCCCTTCCTTAGTTATAGACGCTAGCTCGTCTAAGACTAGTACTCTTTTCCCGTTAGTACTAGGGCTATCTTTACCTATCGGATAATATCCGCTATAATCTCAATCCTTAGAGTATCGTCGATATCGAGATCACTTATCTATCGAATACGAGATAATAATCCGATCTTTAGTATTCGATAAGCGTTCGAGATCTTTTACGGCATTATCTCTTCTAGCTTACGTATTATAGAGTCTCCCTATCAGATCTAATATTTATTAAGCGAGTAGATTCCGATTACTTACGCCGCTTTTAACTATTGCCTCCTAAGTAGGACTATATATAGAGGGGATCCTAGTATAATATATAGATCCTATATAATGCTTACTCCTACGACGGTAATAGGAATTTATACTCGTCCTAAGATAGCCGCTTTATTGCCGTTAGCTATACTTACTTGGAATCCTAATGTATAGATAATTAGTATATCTATCTTCTTAGTAGCTACTAAAGAGATAAAGCTTAGTAATAATCCTCTATTAATTAACGTTCTTAGGATATCCTATATAGTGGTCTAGTTAGAAAGGAACGCTCTAGTGTAAAAATTCCTTCTAAAGTAGTTATTTGAGTCGATATTATAAGCCGTAACTACGAACTATAGGATGGTACGGTTAGCTTCCGCAATCGTCGTAACTATATTAAGGCGTGTCGGAACTAAGGTTGTCCTATCCTCTACTATAATAATAATATTACCTTCTAAGAAAGTAAGTAACGGAGGGTACTTTATATATTCTACTCGTCCCTTCTATAGTACCTAATATAAATAATTTATACGAGTTATAGGTTTGATAGGCTACTCCTTAGTCTACTCTAAACCTAGCTCAACTACTATACTCGCTATATACTCGCTACGGCGTTTCGATCCTATAGATAGTAAATCTTATACTATACTTATAGTCCCGGACAATACTATCGCTATCTACTATGAATTTCCTATAGACGCCGTTATATACCTTAGTTCTACTAGAATATTCTAGGACCCCGAAGTTGAATTATTCCCGTTTATACTAGGCTCGAGAGGGTACTCTTGTATCGTAGCTAACTAGATCTTAAAGGTATCAATAACCTAATCTCGTACCATTGGTAATAAATCCGCGAGAGTTATAAATAATATCTGTACCTTAAAGACTCGTAAGGTATTAAGAGCGTCGAAATCACGTATCCCGTTAGTACCCTTAATAGTCGTCTCTCCTAGTCGAATAAGTATTATTCCTTTAGTAAGGACCTTATCTATAGCCTTCTAAATATTAGGAGATAATAGCGGCTATATCGTAAAGAATATATCTCCTTCAACCGTATCTTTTATAAACTTTCTACCTGGCCCTCTCGGTCTCTTTAGGGCTACTATAGCGACTTCGATACTTACCTTATTATCTATAATTCGGATCCTAGATCCGTCGTTAAAGTTGATTATATTATAGTTATACTTATCGACTAGGCCCTAATAATTATATAATATTGGCTAGCCGTTGATATACGGGTCGTATTTAATAATATTCGCTACTACTAGCTATCGAAATACTAGACGTCTCCTAATAGGATTGCTTGGATTAGTATTATTCTACTCGCGTTATCCTTAGAGTCGTACGTTGCGGAGACGGTCCTGTCTATCTTACGGTAGGGGTATATTAGTATAATTACTAGGATAATATCTATTTATTGTTCTATATTTGTCGTATAGCTAACGGGGTCTACTATTCGCGCCTATTACCTATCTAGCTATAGGCTGCGTATATATATTCTTATTTCTTACTCCTAATAGAACTTGATTCGATCCTAATACCGGAGAGCTAGACTGCTACTACGTAAACTAGGACGACGGTACTAGCTATTACTACTACTAGTACTACTACGTCCTACTCGCTATATTAGCGAACTAAGGCCCGCTACGAAATTATAGCTAGTATAATCCTTGAGTCCTACGAGACTAGAGCGATAAACTTGTCGAGAATCGATTAATAATCCCTATAAGGTAATTAATATACCTATCTCTATTAGAGACTTCTATTTCCTTAGTTATAACGACGGCCTTATTCTTCTTAGGAACTTAAGTAGTCTCCTCGTCTTAAAAGTTCCTCGCTAAGTTACGAATTTTAAAAATAATATCCTTAAAGGCCGTACTCCCCTAATAGAGATATCCGATTATATTATCCTAAATAGCTTTATTTAATAAGCCTCGATAAAATATCTCTACTAGTATCGGTTAGAGATTATCGTAAATATACTTCTTAATATTCTTACCCTTCTCGATATACTCGTTGAGTATTAGGGAGCCCTAGTATAGATTTATTATTACCTAACGAGCTTCCTATTTCTTAGACTAATTAGTAATAACTAGGAATTACGCCCTAAGAGCCGACTTTAATACCGTAAAGTCTAAGATCGTTTTGCTAGGAAGGGAACTAAGAAACTCGCTAGCGTTACCTATATACTAGTAAAAGATCTAATAATATAGTTCTTGGCTCCGTTTAGTCTATACTACGGGGTCTATACTATTAGTTAGATCCGGGTTATTCTTCTTATATATAAACTCGAGTATCGTGAAAAAGATATCTATATTTTAATTTTCGCTTCCCGTAAAGCTAGGGTAGCTAATATAAGATTTAGCTATCGTTATAATTAGTAGAAGAGTAATATTACTTAAGTATTCGGATACTAATATCGATTTTATTAGTCTATCGCTATTTTCTAGCTAGCTGATATAGCTCGAAGAGAGTAACTAATACCGATCGCTAGTTAGAGACTACGACTCTAAATTTAACTAATATAAGGCGATACTATATCCGCCGTCCGTATCTCGGTAGAAACCTAAGATTGAAAGTTCTTTAGCGAGATTATACTCTACTTGCGGTAATAAGGGTAAGGCGGGCAACTCGTTAAAAGAGGTTACGTTTATACGCTAAATAGTAATCGTATATTTAGCTCCTTATAAAGTTCCTAATCTCTAGGATAAAAAAGGAGAGAATTCGCTAAATAGTATAGATAATATTTCGTCGTCGCTTATACCCTAAAGGATAAGTATCCTAAGACGTAGTAAGATTCGGTCTTTCGCGGATAACTTATCTCCGGTACTAACTTTTAGGAAGGTACCTAGTAATATACTTTAGTAGTCGCGTCTATAGCGTAAATAGCTCTTAGTCTACCTAAAGCTAGTAAAGATAGGTCTTATATACTCTAAGCTTAATCGGAAATAACTATTTATCTTAAGAGGTTCGTTTACCGGCTTTATATTATCTCGAAAAGTCCTATTTAGTATCGTATTATATACTAGATTACTAATTCTACTTACTAATAACGCTATCCTCTACTTAAGGCTTATAGGGTAAAGGCTAAGGGATTAGATAAGGCTAGTACAAGATCTTAACTAGGGAATAAAGAGATTAATAAGTATCTATCCCTATAGAAGGTTACTAATTATAATATAATAAGTAGATTGTTGTTGTTGTAACTACTTAGTAAGTAGGTACTAAGTATCATACAATGCCAAGGCGCTAGACTTGGCCACAACGTCTGGGAAAACCCCACGCCCCACGGTACTACGCTAGCTTTTCCGAAGCTTATCTATTGCAATTAGAGGCTTCTGATTGGTTAAAGCTTTCCGTTGCATTCTCGCCAGCGTTGTCCGTAAACGATTAAGCATCAAGCCACCTCGGCGTCGTTCAAGGTAAGCACTTTTGAAGGCGCTGAGAAGCACTCTTGGTATTGGGCATCACGTTTAAAGCCCTCGCTGATCAGTTCTAGAGCAGTGACACGATAACAATCAAGGTGCAATGGTACATTGCTGCGTAAAATCTGACGCCAAGTCCGGCTCGAGGAAGCATGCAGGTAGACTCATGGGAAATCCACTGCTAGGTAGCTAAACACAAAGGGTATGGAGGTAGCAAGATGACGATGATGGGGAGACGGGGCAATTGCGTCAATCAGTCAGGCAGACTGAACGGACTGCCCGGGTACCGATTGGGCGGAGCGTGTGGCTACATACTTCCATCGTGCAGTCGTGTGGTGACCTCGACCCCTCGATAGCTGAGGTGAGGTGAGGTTCGGAAATGCATTGTGTTGTTTATTGTGGAGAGCTTGTCGTGTGGGTTCACAAGTGTCTATGGTACCTTGACGGGGCCCGAGTGTCATGTCGTCCCCTGTGTGGGATTGAGGCAAAATACTCCAGAACGCCTTCCACGAGGAGCTGAGAGTGTATAAATACAGGGTTCCAGATCTCTATGCGGGACAGCGGGTCTTGCCGTGGACTTTGTAGGACTTGGTATTGCTTGAACAACAAAAAAGCACCCTACATCTCCGCTGTCCCGTCTGGGGGGAACAATAATAATGCCCTTTCCCATTCATACGGAGTATCGCTTCACCTTTTCCGCTCCCTTTACTCGCGCCACTCGCATCGATATCCCTCGTCAAACAATACCCCATCCCAGTTCAACATCACAAGTAAACCTGACCAGCCACACCATTTCCATACGGGCAAATCCTTTCACCCAATCTCAAACTCCGGCTTCATCATTTCCCCAACCTAAGAAGATATCCCCGGTATGCAAAACCTCAACACCCGTACGTACCCCTCCAGAAACCTAACCTAACCTAACCTAATCTTTGCCTACCTACGATTCGCGGATGCGTTGGAAAAAGAGAGACATACTAAAATATACTCTAGGTAGGTAGTACCGATAAAAACTTACCTTACCTCACCTTTTCCAAATTCCCAAACTCGATATCTTCTCACGTTATACATTGGCTCATCTCAATATGCAAACCGGAATACTTCTTGAGAATTTATGCAACAAGAGAGACATTCAAATTTACTGCCAGTAATTCCATGTCGCCTGTCCAGCCTGTCAGATATGCATGCATCGACAGCTTACGGGACAAGGGAAATTCTGAACATCGATTCCCGATCAACTATGTGCTCAACCTATCGCCAGCCATCAAAAGAGTAAGACGCGTACACCACGTCTTGCTAAAAAAAAAAAGGGCAATTTCATTTCATTACCATATATATTCACCATCATTTACCGATACCATCGTCTTTGCCGCAAGCTCGTAAGCAAGGATATCATTAACCAACTCCAACCCAAACCTCATGATGCTAAATGCCCAAAACGCTCCAAACCGAGTGGTAATGACGACATACCGACTGAGCGCCCAAATAAATGATAATTCCCCAAGGCTCTGTGCCGTGTCCCATTCTGTTTCGAGGGATGCCCCAATAACGCCTGGCAATGTGATGTTGAGGAACCGAAAAGAGCATTGATGTGGATATTTTGCTGGTTCATCGGTCTAGAGAGGACCGGGAAAAAAGTGTACTGACATCAATCGGATCGCCATATCGTACTTGAAATAAATAATTCAGTCTGTGCTGTGGAAAGCATCTACCAACTAAAGAGAAGACCCTGAGCTCTCTCAATGGTTCATGTAGACAGTAGTGTATGTCTGCGAGTAATGGTACTGGTGATATTCCCACGAAGCCCGAGAGCCAGGAGACGGTGGTTGAGGTGCGAAGCTACCAGGATAGACCTGCTGCTGCATTGTCGTATTATGTTGTCTCATGGCTGGGCAAGGATGTTGCTGGGCTGGTAAGGTCCTGTGCTGGATTGTTGGTGTGGCTGGCGTACGTGTGCCCTGAGGGTGACCGTGAGACATTGGGCCAAACTGAGACATACTCAAATTCGCAGTTTGGTAGTTTTGTGGGGTCATGGCAGGGTACCTCGGGTAGCTTGGACCAGGCTGAGCGCGGAAAGCGGCAACTGCTTGAGGTGGCTGGAACTGGAATGGCATCATCTGAGCAGGTCGGAATCCATTGTTGCTGCTGTTATTGTTGTTGGCATTTGGCATGAACTGAGAAACGCCAAATGCAGCAGGCTGCGAAATGGTCGACATCTGGACGAAGCTGGTGCCGCCATCAGGCATCATCGACTGGGTCAGTCCTGGAGTCTGTCTCGGAATGGGCGTGAACGAGGAATTGCCTGGCAGTTGGTAGGGCATCGTTGACGGGAATTGATTTTGCGGGCTTGTTGGGGAGGTAGGAGACATTTGAGGTGACTGCTCATCACGAACAAAGAAGTTTGGGCGATTATCGTAGGCAACTGGTGTCGCACGTGCACGCTCCGCAGAGTTTCTTCTCTCATACGCACGCTGCCGCGTGAACCTCCTGATATGTTCTTGTCGCTGTCGTTGTGCTGCCCAAGCCGCGTCTGCTCGAAAGCGCTTGGCAGGACGAGGCGAACTGATACCATTTTCCTGATGCAGCTCCTTTAATTCCTGGTCGTCCCATGCGCCTCTACACATTGGACATTTCAATGATTCCTGTCGATTCGCTGGTGCAGTAAGCCATTCAACGATACAAGTCTTGTGAAAGTTGTTCCCGCACGTGGTCTTGCAAAACAGTATCGCCTGGGCGTCGTGAAACGGCTCCCAGCACACAGGACATTCTCCTTCCACTGGTTTCCGAGTGGCCGCTCCTGTAGACCTACAAGGTGGGGTGGTAGGTTTCGCTGAGGGCTCTTGTTGTGCTGTTGGTGACGAGTTCCTAGCCTCTCGTGCGGCGGCTCGTTGTTCCACAGCAATAGCGAGAGCCAGCCTTTCTCTCGACACCACATCTGGCGGTGGAATGGTCAGAGAATGGGCCGGTGAGGTATACAGAGGCCCCGAGTGTGGATGCTGTTCTGTTGATAGAAATTGTGATTGAAATCCGCCGTAGAAGTTGAGAGGAAGCGGGCTCATGTTCATACTCGCCCAAAGGGTGGCATTGCCGCTCATCCGTTGGGGTGGCTCTCCAACGTTGGTCGGGTACGAGTATGAATCGAAGTGATGGGACTCCGGTCCCTCAGGCTCTGACATGGCGGAATCTCGCGGTTGATGTGATTCAGTAGCAGAGGGCCTTGTTTGCTGTCGTCGTTGCTGGGTTGTTGAATTTCGATCAGGATAGGTGAAGGGCAACTCGGCATCCATGGGCGCTTGCAGTAGAGGTTGGAGGGGAAGTTAGATACCAAGCTCGCGTTCGATTGGTAGGCAAAGTCGGAAGGCAAGGAAGGGGATCCCAGAATGTCAGCATAGATGGCGAGGTGAAAGTCGATTTGGTCAAGTTTGCCTGGGATGGCGGCGAGAGCGGGCTCAAGTATCGACTTTCAGCGGCCTCAAGCGGGGTGAACAGGTAGCAGCAGGCAAACGATGGGTCACGATTACGACGAGGCTGTTAGAGACGAGGGAGTGACGGGTATTTGTACGTCAGGCTGTTGGTTTAACACTTGACAGAGCCAAGGCGTGTGAGGAAAAAAGCAGCGAAGCGGGCAGTGGAATGAAGCTGGCAGGTGGGGGCATTCAGTTGCGCGGTTCGCCTGAGTGGAAACTTGGTGGAGCTAGGAGGGACGATACTGGCAGTGAGGAGAGAAGGGCGACGAGAGTAGGGCGATGGCGATGAGAGGAGTTTCAGGGCGGCAGCGGGGAAGGGAAGGGAGATCAGTTCTATTCTACCTTTTGAGCTGCCAGTGGCTGGCCAGAGCATGAGGGCGAGACAGCTGGAGCCCGAGAGGCAGCCAGCACAGGACAGCACGCAGCAAAGCATCCATCCTGACGGCGACAGCCAGCAAGCCCGAGGCCTCGTCTCTCACTAGGAGGTACTCACACTCACCTACCTTGGCCCATGGCCCATGGCCCCTTGCCTATAGAATGGGTGCTTTTCGTTCGCTGCAGCCCACGACAAGCTTGTTTCCTGTTCGTGTATCATCTCTCGGCACCAGCGGGATCGAGAGCGAAAGGCAAAGGCAAAGGCAACGGCAAAGCTAAAGCCAGGCGCGCCTCTGGTCATGCTCTGGACTGCCTTCTTTGTGCGGGGTGGTTCTACGGTGTGCGGTGTGTCCCAAGCGAAGGCAAGGCAAGGCAAGACCAGGCAAGGAATGCCGAGTGCGTCTGTGCAGGTGGGAGTTTGGTAAATAGATGAGTCTTATTACTGTATACGATGGGTCAGGTAACCGTGGGCCGGATTTGCATCAGGAATGTAATGATTGCTGCTGGTACATATTCTAGCGACTCAGACGGCGAAAATGGTTCCATCTCACATCGTAAGGCTAACTCATTTAGGCCGTCTGTCTCAATTCCTGAGTCGAACGACCCGTGAAATCGTCCCTCCAGAGTAATCCACCTGACAGAGTGTCTGTATCCGCACTCAATTGTCTCTCGTTATTCTCCCCGGCCGGTTAAGACGGCCTCGTCCATTTTCTCTCATGCCACATTTCCGATTCATCTGACTGGCCACTCTGCGTGCTGTGACTTTAAGCGGCGGCCATCTTCTCGACCTGACTAACCCTGTCTGCTCCGTCTTTATCTGGAGTCCACGTTTGCTTTGGGAACACGATCCTCTCTCCTGGCAGAAGAGCCTCACTCTGTCCTCGGACGCTTTGAGTATTCGTTTCTCCACCTCCAATAATAATAAACCAATATTGACTTCTAGGCCCACTCCCAACTTTATTTCTCCCTACCACTCCCAACCGCCCTCGCACGAGCATCGAACGTCTGAAACATGGGCATCGGTTACCTGCCGAAGGAGAAATTGCTCCTCAAGAGAAAATTAGAAAACCGGAACACAATATTTACTAGTTGGTGGCAGTCGTAGTAGGTGAACTGGCCGGCAAGGACAACATGGCGAGCCGCGAGCACAACGCAATTTATTCCGGCTTACACTCAAGTTCCACAACGACTCCATCATGGAAAGAGCATGTATCGGGTGGGATGTTGCAAACTTTTTTCCAGGTCATCGGCATCTCCGCAGAGCTGGATTCATACCGACGACGAGGACATAACAGCGGCGATTGCAAGTTAGACGTGCTTGGCAAAGCAAAGCACTATATTTTTACAGTCTTGGACTGCAAACAGATATTCGGCGTGGGAAAAGTTTAGGACATTTCTCAGGCAAGGCGATCTCCGTGGAAAGTGGCGCCACAGCGTTTGGTTGGGCCGGCCGAGCAAGAGCTGTTTAACACGGGCGGAAACGTTTGCAGAAACACGAGACTGTCACCGTTTGGATGCAACGAGGGACCTTCGTATTATCGTAAAATGATGCACAGCAATTACTACTATGTAGATGGCCCGTATCCATGCACGTGTTAGTTGCGGTTGAGAACACCCGCAGACACGTACCTATATACAAGCTGGAATGGCACTCCATTTTACCAGACACCATTCTCGTCATTCCTTTCGCACGTCGATTGGCTGACCAGGAAATTCCGCGATATCCACGAAGCTGCCTCTTCCTCCTATAGCGAAAAAAAACAGGTGCCTTACAACTATCGATTCGAATCCATTGTCACCACTTGACCGCTGCAAAACGAGCGTTCGTCGAAGATATGGTGTCATTGAATCACCTGCACAGCGACCACTCCGTGTTGGTGGGGAGAGAACACAACATCTCCATTGGTCAGAACAGCATGAAAATGTAACAAAGTCTAGATAGTAAGGTATCGGAACGCCATGCTCACACTCAGATTCGAAAATGGAGGCAGTGATACATCATCTCTCAACGGCGTGTCTTGTTGGATATTAGTCGGTCGAGAATCCCGACCTTCAAAAAATCCCACGGCAATTCAGCAGTCGGACTAGACGGCATGATGTCGTTATGTTGTTGTCATGCGGGCATTGACAAGATACCTTCACTTTTCCGGCTTGACTTTCTTCATACAACAACATCTTCTTGGGCTTCGGAGAGGTCACTAGGTCTCGCACTCTCCACCTCTCCAGGTAAACAGGACGCAAGCCAGTCTCGATCATTCACTGCTTGACGGCGCTCTGGATGATGTAAGCTCTTCTCAGTTCTTCTCCGAGGTCATTCATTAACGTCTTGATCGCTGACTGCAACAGATCGAAGAATCAACATGGCACCAAAGGACGCCATCATGAGTCTTCCGACAGAAGTGGTCGAGAACATCGCAGTTCGTCTTTCTAGGACCTGTCTCCTTGCTTTTCGTCGCGCTCATCCTCAACTCGCAAATTGCAGCTCTGACGCTTTCAACAAAGCCTTTTTGCGGGACATCATCTGGTTCATCGGACATCGCACCATCGAGGCTCAGATTCGTGGGCTACTCACCCGCCCTCATTTCGCAAGCCGTGTCGTCAAATTGCGCGTCGAGCCTGTCGTGGTATATTGCCATGCAAAGTGCTTGAGCATGCCCGTGGTGTACTCTCAGAACCTCCCGATCCAACAGTGCGTGGCTTTGATGACTTCACTCGCGTTGCTCTCATATGGACCTGGCTCACCCCACACGCCGTCTCCATTTACACCAAAGCTACATGCGCCATTAGCCAAGATGACCACTCTACCATCACTTCGTTCACTTCACCTTTGTCCAACTCATGCATCACGCAAACCTATTCGTTCTCTTCTGTCCGCTTTCAGCGACCGCTCGGCCAGTGAGGACGTGAATGTGGACCTATCCACTCTTGTCGCTCTTCTCTCAGCTCACAAGCTCACTCTCCACAAGGTCGAGCTGACCATGGTATGCCTGCGAGGCTCTTGGTTGAAATTGCTAGCAGCGGTTCGACAACTTCCGGAGAATTGCAAGCTGCAGCTCTTTGCTCCTAGCTTCGTGAGCAATGGATGTGAAAAGGGTGTTCAATTTCTACCGCAATCAGAAGATGTGGATCGAGACGCCATCAAGGTTGAGTGGCATTTGGCAACAACGTGGACTCATTTCTCGGGTGAGAAGAGAATCGTGCGGTTGGGGTATGATACCAGGGACAATAAGCTGCATCGCGCTGTGGATTGCATGACTCGCAGTTACAGGGTCGTTGCCAAGGAGCCGTACTATTAGCAGCAGGAACTTGTTCAGGTATGTCATGTGTCCCATTTTAGTTCTAGTCTCGACTGATTCCTCTTTGATTCAGGTCGCCAATTCTTTTCTGCTTGCTGCTAGCAATTTAGGCTTTGTGTCCACAGGAAACGCGAAAGTTGAATATGGAGATTCAATCGAGACTGATTGGGTGTTCGCCTCTCAGTGACTCTCAGAGAAGAAGATGATATGAGGTGTGTAGTTGTTATCTTCAATGACTTTACATTCACCCAACTGACTCTCCTCCAAGTTGTAACTCAATAAATCCCGCGAACGAAATTTTGCTGTCGGGAAAGCTTTGGTACCAAGGATGTGTGATATGACTGCTGGATATGTGGAATACCTGGACACTGAGCTGACTTAGTTGGGACTAATTCACCCAAAGTTGATTTTCATCCTCAAATATGAATGAGGAATGAGGTATAAATATAGTGGTTCAGCAACCGTCATGCGACTGGCACAAGATTGTAGCTTTAGGTGACTATATGAATCAGTGTCCGATTCCACATATGTGTGACGTCTGCGGAGAATCGCTGCTTTCCATTCACAGGGATCCGAGTCAGCTACTCAGCATTGTGGAACCAAGACAAGCCTCCTATAGAAGCCTATCCACAAGCCTAAGGATTCTCGAACACAATAGCATCAACCTATTCGACCAAGCTAGGAGCCGCGTTTCCAAAAGCTCTATCTGCGATACGAAACAGAAAGAGGGGACTGGAGGAAGCAGAAGTAGAACGTGATGTGAAATGATTCAAAAGTTGAAGCTATCCACATCCATACAAGGATAACGCTTATCATCACCAGTGCCAACGCCATCACTATAACCAGCACTTTCTACACAAATTTTCCGACTTCGAGTCAATAATACAAGTACACACCAACTCGCTCGTCAAATTCTTTTCCTCCTAGATCTTGGTCTAACAATACCCCCATGTTGGTGGTGGTGGTAGTGGTCCCTTCGTGTCTCTAAAAAGAAACTTGCAAGTCAAATATATGTACTCTTTTTCCTCACACTGTACCCTACAATCCCGTCTAATGTCACTCACCACCATGCCATCACCCGCATGGAAACGACCACCATCAGGAGTTTACATCCGTCACGGCTCCTCTTCTAAGCGGAAAGAATGGAGTTCCAAAACACTCACTCCACAGCCTTCGCCCCTCCCCCCCCCTCCAATCATTTCTATCTATTATGTGCAACCACGCCGCCATACGTCTTCTGGCGGGTCTGGTGTACGTATTGTAAGTGAGCAGAGCAGTAGAAGTAGAGTATCTATACCATCCCCTATTCGCCCATTACGAACTCTGATCAGGCGATGATTTGATTCTGTCCTGATATCCGATCTTTGCTATTCCTAGCTTCTATTCCGAGGAAGAGTGCTGGTTACCATCATCATCACTCCCTAAAATCATCGTCCCGGGACTAGCGTCTTCGGCATGAGGAGAGTAAATTATTATCAACTAAGCCTCTCATCAAGTCTCTATCCACCCCGAGGAGAAATCGATAAACTCGAATCTGGTATCCTACGTCTTTCCCTAAACAATGTAGTAATACTATAGATGATTAGAGGCTTACATGGAGATGGTACTTATTCGTTTTACAACACACGTAACAAGAACCACTTAGATACATACCTAACAACCCCCTTTCCTTCGTACTATCACGTCCATGACCATAAAGGAAACCCGTCACGACCTTCTGTATACCGCCGCTATACGTCCATCTCCCACATGTACCCGTCCCCTCAAACCTAAACTCAACATAGAAACAAGAAAATCTCGCCTCAAATGGCGAATACAAGAAGAGTTCCTCGAGACGGAGAAGAAGCTCTAGGGTGTCTCGCTTGCTCGATAAGGGACAAAACTTCCATTGACGAGAGGATTAAAGTGACATGATAACTTCTTATGATACAACAATTCCCCTACAGGCTCCGAGCAAACTGCGAGCAAAGAGGAAGTGACGGTGATGATTACAACCTTGACTTACGGCATGCAAGGTCGTGATCATCACCACCAATTCCTCAACCCTTACCAATCCATTCTACTCTCCTTCTAGGAGATAGCCAACCCCATCATCTTCGCAAAAGAGCCGAAAGAACCAACCATGTACATACCAGCAAATCTAGACCCTCTTCTCGCAGCTCCTATATACCGTATTTGAGCACCTGCATTCCCCAGATCCCAGACACAGCATCTACGATAATCTCTTCCGTTCTTCTCCCGACTTAACCCTCTTTCCTTCCCAATCCCTACTTCTCTAGCTTCCTTCGCCTCGCCTCCCCTTCCCTCCCTTATCCCCCTTTCCCCCCACCACCCCCAACAAATACTTCCAACCCACCCCACCACCGCCTAAACCTCTCCTCCCTCTCGCCCCTCAAGCGCTCCACCCATTCCCTCTCCACCCACAAAACATCCCTCCGCATATCCTTACAAACAAGTCTCAACGTCCCCACCCAATCTCTAACAAAATATTCCCTTGATGCCTCAGCCTTGGACCAAGACACGGGGTCGTAGGATGAAGAGGGCGTGATTGTGTGGTATAGAATTTGTTGACGGAGTTCTAGGGGGAGAGATTGGAAGGATGGCGGTGTCATGTTGGTGTGAAGGTTGTACACAGGAGACGACTGAGATGGGATATCCCGATCCTGGAGGGAGGTTCTTGTAGGGTAGGCTCTTGTTTGTATCCAAGTGAAGTTAGGTTTGAACGTGGCAATCCCTTTCAAGCGAGGTTTGATGATGTCTTTCCCTGGAAATCTTTCTTCTTCTCGAGCAAAGAGGAGGATGGAATAAAGTTAGGAGGAGGGTAAGGTCAAAGATGATGTATCTCAAAGTGTAAACTGCGTGCTCAGTAATCACCCTCCAACAGCATTGGATACTTAAAACACGGCATGATACGATCGATACTTACTTACCCCTCAGATAGCCCATCAAGGTGTCCTGTGAAAAATCCTAGTAAATAGCCCGATTGGGACGTAAGTCCATGATTGGTCAATACTAATCATATATGCCATCAGGGTTGCAACTGCACGACACCAGTCCTTTGATTCTGTCATGCCTCATTTCTTGCCCATTCTTTACCACAGAATTACGAGCTAGTCTTTATGTTTTTGCTGTTGTGCTTCTTTTTGTTCATCTGCTCTTACATCTTCGCCTTCAACTCTTCCTGTAAAGATTTCAAAGCATCCATCCCCGGTTTCTGCGTCGGCCAGCCAATACCTAATCCTTCCTCTGCATTCGGTTTCGGGATCATGTGGAAATGTACCTGTCGCATTTGTTAGCCACCTACAGTCAAGGCTTCCTACAGTCCCTTAATCCCCCCTACCCGCCTACTACTAACTCCCACCCAAAGAGAAAAGAGAAAGCACAAAAAACCTACATGATCAACCTCCTGATGCGCTTTTTTCCCATTATTCTGCAAAACATTGAAATCTTCACACCCCGCCGCCTTCGCAATCTTCTTCGTAACCTGCAATATCTCCGCTAACTGATCATCGGGTATATCCGTCAATTTCGCTCCGTGGTGTTTGGGGATTATGAGCTGTTGAGGTGTGGATTAGTAGGTATCCCTTTGTTTTACTCGGAGATCTGTGTAGGTCGTGGGAGGGTGTGGGCATTGTTTAAAGTGAGTAGGATATGCCCATCCACCTCTTCCAATTGCTGGGCCATATCGCCGTATGAAGGAGCATAACGAGTAGGGAGGGAGACGCACAGAGTGTCCACGACTAAGAGGTTGGATGTCAAGAAATGCAAGTGTCTTTTCGCTCTCGAAGAGCTTCATGGAGGGGATATCGCCTGCTTAGGTTATTAATTCCATCGATGCGTTCGGAAGTGGAGGACGGAGATACCCTTGATAATCTTGCAGAAGATGCAGGTTGCTGCCATATTGTGCGAATTTGGGAGGGAGGTGGAAGATTTCTTGGGAGTGGATGGTGAATTGGTGGAAAGATGAGTGAGAAATGGAGCTCCAAGACGCGTTTGCAGATTGCGGGGTGCCTGTGAATTACCCCTCGGTCTTCAGTAATGGAAATACTTGGATTTGTTTACGATAACTACAGAAATTGAATATATTGATCATCCCAGTGATATGAATCAAGCTCATCTCAAAATCATAAAATTCATCTATATTCATGGCTCTCGCTATGCAACGAGCATTGTCTCCGTCGTGGAGCAACTCCAGAAGATGCAGAAATCCGACAATAGTATCACCCTCTATCCTCGAGACCTGAGAAGTGTTTGAAATGGATGAAGCAACATTTACTTCTTCTTTCCACCCTTGCCGCCCTTTGAGGCCTTTCCACCTGTACCAAGGGCGGCCTCACGCAGTCTCCGCTCGCGCTCAGTTGTCTCGTTCTTCTCAGCAGCCTGTTCGGCCTTCTCCTCTGCCTCTGCCTTCTTACGTGCTGCGTCCTCTGCACGCTTCTCCTTGATAAGTGCCAACCTAGCCAAATCGGCTCTGGCCTCATCCGTCTTGCCCTCAGCGTGTAACTTCTGGTATCGTTCGCGAGATTGCTGCGCCTGCAACGCTTCTCGCTCTCGCCTAGAAAGCGTGGAGAGATCAGCTGGCACAGCCTTCTTCTTGCCATCCTTCACTTCATCTGGATTGACGGGTGTACGAGGGTTGGCAGCTTGGGTGCGAGCTTTGGCGGTGTGGTTTGGATTAGCCGGGGTGTCTGAGTCGTCACTGTCCTCCTCTTCAGAAGAGGTGGGTAGGTCACCGGGTGCGGCAACCTTTGCCTTTTGTCGGGCGATGGCAGCTTCTTTTCGTTTCTTTGCGGCAGCGCGGCGCTCTTCACGCGTCATTTCTCCCGCCTTTGGGCCTTCTTCATCATCGCTCTCCTCGTCTGACTCTTCTTCCGAGCTTTCCTCCTCTTCGCTTGAATCATCCTCTCCTTTGCCGCCACGGGGCTGCAGTGTGCGTATTAGTAGATGGTCGGTAGGAGAAATTGATAGACAAGACATACAGCCCACATGTTCTCCATCTCGCCATCGGCGTTCAGAGGCTGAAGGTTACGACTGAATTTCTTGCCGCCTGCGTCTAGAATGAGTTTGCGGACAGGCAATGGAGTAGTGATGATGGAACTGACCGCCCCGCTTTGGCTTCTGGTATTTGCCAGCGCGGCCTCTGGTGCTTGAAGACATTGTGATATGGTGGTGTCGTACAGGAGAAAGGGGATTGTTGTTGTAGTGGGGTGTTTTGGAGTGGGAGATTGGGGTTCCTTGCTTCGTGGGTTCTATTGATAAGTCGGGCTGTGCGGATTCCAGGGGCTTAAGTAGTATAGTATGTGACTCACTCACTCGGATTGGGATTCGTACAGGACAGTGAATTGCTGGGAGGGAGGGAAGTGCTGTATCTGTGTGCTGTCTTTGCGGGGGTCCTGTCCTATGCCCCGCCGTGTGAATCCACGGAGTACGAGTATCAAATACTCAATTTCTCACTGGTTGCTTTCTCCCCCAACTGGAAAACACCGATGACAATACTACTTCTAGAAGCATTAGAAAATTGACAGCTTCCATCTCCAGCATCAAGGCAGCATTCTGAGCGCGCGACTCTTTCACATGGTTAGAACTAAAGGTTTGACATTTGCTCGGGTATTTTGAGGATTTGAGATTCATGAAGCCAACTCCACAGCAAATGCAATGCATCGGATCTACTGGACGTGGGCGTGGGCCCATCAGATGGGACGTTGCCGCCCAACTTTAGCGTCGTCCTCTGCTGACTATTCAGGACTCGACTTAGGTTCGTCCAGGTCGAGGTCAGCTTCTCCGGCTCGACCTCATTCTCCCATGGAGTGAAACCACCTTTCCAGCCATTCTGCTCTCGTCTCATCTTACCTCCCGTAACATTTCAACACTCGGTGTATTGTCTTTGCGAGGCCTTGGGTCTCATGCCCCGCTATCTTGGCTGTGTCATACATACATAAGAAGACTAGGTATCAAATACCGCACTGCTTCAACCCCTTATATCAAGACATCGGTATCGATTCCAAATCATCACCACATAGAAAAGCCAGAGAAGTCATGACTGTGGGCTTTCCCCATGCATCCCCACCATCAAGATCGAACCATACCACCATGTCTTCCACTTTCCAGACCCTGCCTTTGGAGCTCAAAAGAGCATGTCTAGAACAAGCCATCATCATGTCTGGAACCAGACATGCTGTGCATCTACGATTGGTTTCCAGTACTTCAAGAACAACCATCCTCATCAGAGCCATCACTCACGAAACATAGAGCTTTTCAATCGGGAGGTCATCGCGGGCATTTCTTCAACGCGAGCATTAGAAAGGGACGTGAATTCCCTTTGCGGACTCGAAGGCTGTATCAAACTTTCCACTGGCTACGTCGTCAAGCGGGCCCAAGCTGATGGTCACAACAAGGCCAACCTCTCAGGCCGGCTTCATCGAATTCTCAAATCCTTAAATTATAACTCCGAACGTAACTGGCCGTCATACAAACAAGCCTTGAGAATGCTTGCCGAAGCTGTTGTCCGATGTAACATGCCTCAGGATGCAATCAAACTGCTCGATGAAAACGATCCCACGCTCTTGGCCGAGGACACGTTTCCAAGAGACATTGCCGCAGGAGCAGCCATATTGGGAAATCCGGATCATGGTGACTTAATTCTGTCACACTGTTCGGCCGATTTTCGAGCCCTGCAGTACTATGGATCAGATATCGGAGCATTCAACAAGTCAATGCTCGTTCTCGCGACTATGGGAGAGCGACAACTCCTTGTCATGCGCATACTGAATCACAAATTAGAAGAAGAGTCTGCCAGAGATGCTTTACTCGAAGCCATAAGGCGTCATCACAAACCCCTGGTCCGCCTTCTCCTCCGATCTGTTGAAGAGCGCGAGGAACTCGACATCGACCTTTGCACAGCTGCGGCCACAGCAGGCAGTTGGAATATTCTAAAGCTACTGTGCGATCGCCATTCAATCAAAGCAGGGAATCCAGAGATCCTCTTCCATCTCGCCCAAAATGGGCATTATCAACTTGTCACATGGTCTCTCACCACCGGTGGGGGCAGATACATCAATGCGCCAGCCTACTCGGGTGGCGCTGATGGTGCAACAGCCCTCATGGCTGCTGCATCCGGAGGTCACGCAAAGATTGTCAACCTCTTGCTTGCCAGGGGCGCCAAAAATGTGCACGATGACGATGATGCAAGAGTTCTTATGAGAGCCGCTGCCAGCGGTGATATCGACACAGTGCAACGCCTTTTATACCGTGGCTGCAGAAAGGTCAAGCGAATCGATTACAGTCCCTTGGTGAGAGCAGCACGTTGTGGCCACCATGACGTGGTGAAGCTGCTCTTGAAAGATCGGACTAGTCAACGCTTTGAGCATCTCCATGCGAAGTCTCTAGCTCTCCGATATGCCGCTGAAAACGGGTTTTGGAGTGTTGCTCGCTCATTGCTGGAATGTGGGGCTCCTCCTGACGGCGAAAACAGGGTTTACAGCTGGGCAAGTCCTATGAAGCAAGCTCTGGATGGTGGACATCACAACATTGTCCAACTTCTGCGTAGCTTCGGTGCGGAAGAGCTTCAACCGGAAGCGGCGGCATGATACCTACCCTTAAGAAATGAAATATCCCACATGTAACAAACTCAAGAGGAGCGGTCTGGGATATTTTTGACAGGTGGGCTGGATGTTGATATCCTTTCTTTGAGGGAGAACAATGGGAGAATAGTTATAAGCTGGATATGTGGAAAAGAATGATGGTATTTGGAAACTTGGGGACGTGCTGTTGGATGATGTTGATGATGATGATGATGATGATGATGATGATGATGGATATACCCACCTTACCTCCATACATTCAGCATACATCATCAGGATAACAGAGCTCGAATTTCATCTTTGATCTACGATAGGCGTTATGGTATTTCTGATTGTCATCACCACTTTACAATAATGAGAATTATCGAAGGTTCATCTCGGACCCGTTTCTAATCTATGAACGCTAATGTTTCCGGATCGATTGCATTGTTTTGGCTGGATCCATAAGTCCTGTACTTACAATCGGTCAGCTTTCTGGTTCGGTAGGACAAGGATGGGGAGTTATGATAGGAAAGGAAAGAGCAAAGGTTTGGTGCATTGATAATGGTAATTACTGAACGACATTGAAGAAGCCGAAGAAACAGGAAGAGCACACACGTTCAATCGAACATGCCATAAACTCAGCATGCGTGAACACGTGATATCTGGATAAACTTTCCAACCTCCAAGCAATGAGCAGTGTTGCCCAATCAATCTACTCAAGCCCTCTTCAACGCCTCCTCATCTCAATTCCCTTGACCAATTCCCCACCTAACCTCGCAATCTCGTTAATGATCCCCTCTTTATTCAGATAAGCCAAGACTTCCCCATCTTTCTCTTTCACAACGGGTACAGACGAATAACCCAACTTCAATTTCCACCCCCGTCCATCCGTCTGCGGATTCCACAACCCAGCGATGATCTCCCCACCATTTTCATCCCAAAACAACACCAACGCAGCCCCAAAACACTTATCCAAGTCCGCGATGAAAAGCTTAACAGGATGGAAACCAACACTGTCAGTGTCAATCGCCGAGGGTAGATTCTTGTATCCGCTATTGGAGAGTTTGGTAGGATGACCAAGTTTGGTGTACTTGGAGTTGAGTTTGATAAGGACATCATACTCATCCGTACTACTGACAAACAAATTCTCAAGCTCAAGATTCGTACCAACTTCTTTGACATGCGCTACAGCCGCTTTGGCCAAGGCCGTCATCCTCGCCGCAACAACTTTGGCAGGTTTAGCGTGATCAGTCCAAGTAGTACCATCGGTGTCGACATTCGAAGCCGCAAAAAGAACAACCCTGTTCAATGCAGGATCGATTTTTCGCCATGCTTCAAATCGGGTCGTGATGGCTGCGACGAGTTCGGGTTTCATATCTCCAGTTGCGCTTAGGTCAACAATCCATGGTTCTCTGCGCCAATCCCAGCGAGCAAGAAAGATGAGGGAACGGAGGAGACCGCTTGTTGCGCTTGATGGTGGTGTCCATGGGTATGGATTTGTGAAGGTGCGGACGGCGAGGAGGTCGATGAAGGAGGGGGCGATATGCGTTGAGAGTAGGTGCGAGGCGAACCATTTTTTGAGTAATCGGATTGTTGGGGAAAGAAACGGGAATCGGGTGGCTAGTGTTTGCATGGCTTGGGTGTGGGAGGGTTGTCGAAGGAAGGATTGTTTATAGATGGCGAGTGCGGATGCTGTTTCCAGTTTTTCTTGACTTGATAGTGTCTTGCTTTGGAGTCGTCGTTCTAACAGGGTGGCTTCACGGTCGTGGTGGATGCGGAGGCGGAATGCAGAGCCGTCTGCGTATATGACATCTAGGAAAGATTGGTTGTGAAGAGGAAAGTCACTACTCTCAAGTCCGATTCGAGTGGTTATTTCCTCTATAGTGTCGTCCAGCAGTTCAGCGAGCTTGAGTAGAAATGCGATTTTGGTTCTTTGGATGGCATCGAGATCATCTGGCCAGCGAGCGGAACCTTCGAATTGAATAACCACATCGGCAGGAGTGGACATGCGTGTGCGGCCCGGGATGAAAGGAACGTCCGTTGATCCATAAGACAGCTGCGTGTCAGCGGCAATAATGTGGCGAATTTGCAAAGGGAGGTCGTCGAGCCCTCGAATGTCCTTTTCGAGCTTCTGGAAAGCTTTAATGACGGGTTGAAACAAATTGTTTGGAGATATCTCGGATTTGGGGCCTGACGGCAGCAACGAAATATCGGCCTCTCCTCTGTACTTCATTGCCGAGACAACTTGTTCCCCAAAGTGTCGCTTCAAAAGGTAGATCAAGATCTGCTTAAAAATTGAGCCCGTGCCGTCTTTCGGTGACCACACTAAGCTTTCTAAGATGCTACCATCCTTGAAGCGTCGAAGTTCCGCCTTTTCTCCCCAGAACTTCTGGAAAGAAGCGGCCGCCTTCTTGTCTTCTGCAGAGGGTCCATGATCGACCAACTTGTGAGCATTGGCAGAATCGAGCATTAAGCCGATCGAGATAATGGAATTTGATGAATGAGTGGCTACTGGAGACGTAATTTCCCAGCAGTGATCCTCTGGCGAGTGAATGCATATAGCGGTGACGCGATCCGATAACCCTCGAGAGAGCACTGAGTACAAACTTCGGCAGGTTTTGGAAACGCTGTCATCATTGTTTTTGGAAGTGTCAACAGCGCCCAGACTGCCAGGAAGTTCAACGACGATATCGTACCTGCACAAAGGCTGGTCGGTTTTCAAAATGAAGGCAGCGTCGAAATGGTCGAAAGTCGAATCGTTCAACATGGTGACAGTTGCCCTCGCTTCAAACTGTAATAGCTTGTATGACCAGGGCGTCATTTTGAACAGCAAATTCAGAGCTCGAGCACCATCGAAGACGATTGGGAGTCCTGCGTTTTTTGGGAGCGATGCTAATTGTCCTCCAATGAGATGCGGCGTTTTGAGCAGATCTTTCCCTGCCAAATACTGCAGGGCCGCCTTGAATATTTGATAGCTGCTGTAGCCCGAAGAGAATGCTGGAAGTCCTTTGGGCCCTCCGCCTTCGAGTAAAAGTGCTATCAAAATGGACCATTCGAAATTCCCGAATCCTCCGCCCTGGATTCGACCGTTGAAGCCACGCTGCTTAAGCCAAATCCGACCAAGCAGACAAGCGTCTGCGTACGCTTCGCAGCGACGGGACACCTGACTCTGAAGCTTCAGATAAGAAGAAGCTAGGCTATCAACACGAATTGAGGCATTGTAGAATGGCGTGGGCTGCGATGATGCTGGTTCTGCTTCGTTGCTTGACTTGGGTCTGACACAGTTCCTGGCAGGTAGCAGTTTTTCTTTCGGGAACAAATCGTCCGGGATAGATGGGAGTATCACTATTCGCAAATTCTTACATGGTAGGGCATGTTTAGGATGCGTCGTCTTATTCAACTCCACAATAAGGATAGGGTGTAGGGTGTTTCCGTGCAGATAGTCGAAGCTCAACTTGTACTTCTGCTCCCTGGATGATTTGATGCCCGCGGCTAGGCATGCTAGATAGTAGGCGCGTTTGTGAAAATATCGATGATTTAGATAGTCTTTTCTTTCAAACAGGTCCTGTTCTCGTTAGAGGATTTTCTAGTGATGACTGCATAAGATGAGAGGCTTACCGGAGGCATTACGACCATCATATCAAGGACCAATTCGTCTCCGGTATTGTTGCCAGATTTCAAAGGATAGCTTCCGACAATGTTGAAATTGACTGGGCTTGCGTACTCCAGTTTATAGTTGACATCCTGCGGCAAATGTATAGGTACCACCACTTTGTCTGTCTTCAACAGAGAGCGTTCTGCCTCCTTCGTCTGTGTTGTGTAAGCTACCAGAAATTAATATACCGCGTGATGCGTCCAACATACCGATACAGGTTTGCGGGCCGGAATTTCCTCGATGATTGTCTTCAATGTCCGTACAGCACTCTCGATGGTATCGTTTTTCCTTGTTTGAATCGGTCTGACTTGTTCAAGAAGCTCGTCTACTTGTAATTTGAACAAATTCGACTTGAACACCTCCCCATTGTATGCTGTGCCATTGCCATTTCCCATTTTCCGCGGTACAGCTTTGGACTTGAACGCCTTCGATCCGTTCGATATGCTCTCTTCCTCGCTCAATTCTTCGTCTAATCCCAACTCTTCTCCAGCACCCTTTAAGCCATTGTCCTCGCTGTCATCCTCCAATCCTTCGACCACTTCCTCGCCAGAATCTTCGGGCGCATCGTTCGACTCGGCTTGGCCATTTGGATGGTCTTCGGAGGAAAAAGACGCGAAGGAATCGTTGTCGCTGTCCGAGTCTACAGAGCTGTGACTGAGTTTTCTACGCTTAGTAGCTGGAGGGGCCATGATATATCGAGGTATGGTTCGCCATGATATACGCAAAGAAAAAAGTTGCAAGGTGAGGGTCCGTTCCAACGGCATTATCGATAGCGGCTAGCGGCAGCAGCTAGCAGCTAGACGCGCTCTCAGTCTCGAACCTCCATATCTGTCTATTCTGCTTTGATTCACAAAATTTACATGGAAGAGGCTGTTAGGAGAGACTGTTAGGGACTCAACTCATAAGTACTGATCTTGCTCTACCGTATGCCTCTCACATGATCAAAACCATCCACTCCGAGTCCGCCAAGCATCACAGCCATTTTGTCATCTCCGATCTCGCTCGCCGCAAAACTCCGTATTAGCGTCTCAAGTTTTTAACCCTCACGTGCCCTATTTCCCTAGCATCGGTAAAGTTACCCGACTGTGCTTCTTGAGTCACAAGACTTCTAATACCTTCTCCCTCACCTCAGATTTCCCATTCCTTCTTAAAACACAATCCTCGAATCATGCCGGCTAGAATTGACGATGAAGTGGGAGAGACTATTCCGGCAATGACGGCTCATGTAAGTAGATTCTAGGAAATGGTGTGTCGATTTCTTTCTAACAGACTTTGACAGGCCGTGAGTGTCTCTCTCCCGACCTGGCGTTCGAATGTAGGCTACGAGGAAGGAGAAGAGTGGGTGCTAAGCAAGTTGAAAACTGGATATCCGCGGTTCTTCGTACACAAGCAAATCCAAGCATTTGCTTCTGCCATCGTTGACAGATACGGATCCAAGGGAGAATCGGCAATGCTCTTTCCTTCGCACGCCGGTGCATCCCGTTGTGTGGAATTCTTTTGCCATCAAAATACTCAATCAAGCCAAGTCCGTATTCTCGATCTTGCCTCCAGCGCCGAGAAGGAGACGACGGACTCGAAATTTGCATCGCCACATGTGTCAGCTGTTTTTTTCCCTTCAGATCAGTATTCCATTGCAAAGACGTTCTGGCAACACTCCGGGGAGGGAGTGTCCAGTCGGAGAGCAGAGTACTGTCATGAACTTTTTAAAGAAGGGTTGCTTGTGGAGAAGAATAGTGCAAGCACTGCTCAGCGACTTTGCAAAGGGCCAAGAAGATATCGTAAAAGCTTAAGCTCGACGCAACCCGACCCACTCGAGGGCAAAGACAGCACTGCGTTCATTGAAGAGCGTTTCGGAAGGAATTTGGAGATCAAATTCGCCGAGCAAGCCAAATCCGCTGTGAGGAGGAGGATAGCTGGTTCGTTAACAGCTGATATTGCTCTTGAAGACGCTCTTGCTCTAGACAGCGATGCTGTCGGGGGCAGACACCTAGCCGACTTCTCTGAAGACGACGTTTACTTATATCCTTGTGGCATGAATGCGATTTTCAACACGCATCGCTCGTTGATGGCTGCTAGAGGTCATTTGAAGAGCGTCATGTACGGGTGAGTCAGATGTTTCTAGGCCTCGATCAAAATCGCGCACTAATTTTGCTCAGATTTCCATATATCGACACCTTGAAAATCCTGGAAAAATTTGGACCTGGCTGCATCTTTTATGGCCACGGTTCTGCAGAAGATCTAGACGACCTCGAGTCGAGACTGTCCAAGGGCGAAAGAATCCTTTCCCTTTTCTGCGAGTTTCCTGGTAATCCACTTCTCATGTCCCCGGACCTGAAAAGGATACGAGAACTTTCCGAGAAGTACGATTTTGCGGTTGTTGTCGACGAAACTGTTGGCAACTTCCTGAACGTCAATGTCCTACCTTACGCCGATGTAGTCGTGAGTAGCTTGACCAAAGTCTTCAGCGGCGATAGCAACGTAATGGGTGGAAGGTATTGTTGTCCAGTATCGGCGATATCGATCAGATATGGTGACTGACCCTTTCTTCTGCAGCGCGATTTTGAATCCAAAAGGACCACGATATGACCAACTCAAGAAGACGTGGTCGACAGAGTTCGAGGACAATTACTGGGCAGAGGACGCCATCTTCATGGAGCGCAACAGTCGTGACTTTGTCTCCCGTATTGATCGTATAAACAGCGGCGCTGAAGCAATCTGCGAGGTTCTGAACGCCCACCCACGTGGTAAATATGATCCTGATATCGAGTCTTGTGCTCGTGATTGTGGCTAATTGCTGCTCTCTCATTTAGTCAAGCAAGTGTATTACCCAAAATACAGTTCAACTCGACCGTTCTACGACCAGTGCCGTACTCCCAACGGTAGATATGGCGGCCTTCTATCTGCAACATTTTACGATCATGCAGATGCCGTAGCATTCTTTGACAATCTAGCTACTGCCAAAGGCCCCAGTCTCGGGACAAACTTCACACTCAGGTCAGAAGACTCTGGCGTCGACACCAGCACGAAAAGCTTACCTTGATGACAGTTCCCCATACGTTATACTTGCTCATTACAGCGAGCTGGACTGGGTTAGTTGCAAATGGACCCCGCTTCAATTGCGATGCGAGGCTGACAAATTCCAGGCGGAATCCTTCGGGGTCGAGAGAGACCTGATCCGGTTCAGTGTCGGTCTAGAGGAGACCGAAGAACTGGTCAAGATCTTTAACCTTGCACTTGCTGCAATACCGACAGCGAGGAATTAACGGCCATCATGCAGATGGTAGGGCACCGATCTCATTCCACCACAACCGGCACAGCATAGCCTCTCTCCATATCTTGCGGACGTTGGCGATCTAAATCAAAACGATACCTAACTCAAGGTTTCGGTGGCATGAAACACTGCCTTGTTCGCTTGACAGCTAGGAGTATGCTGATCGACAGGCAGATGCCATAATGGACACCGGCCACATTGCTATGCCATGAACCAGGTAGCTCGAAGGAACCCATGATTGCGAAAAGGTGCGTCAATGCTCACCATCAGTGTATCTTAGTCTATTTCGCGATCAGTCAAATTCAGAAGATAAAACAACTGAGAGATTATGCGGGAAGTGTGGCGAAGGCCGAATCAAGCAGGCTATCCACCTTTGGACGAACGCAGAATGAGCGGAGGGAACAAGAATCCTTCCCAGCCAGCAGGATCAGCGAGTCAATGCTACATCTGGGTAAAGGAAGATGAGCGTGTCTCCCTCATCCGCGATTGACACACAGTGCCTTCGTCAACTCAAGAAGCTAGTCCAATTCAGCACTCTTGAATTGAGATGGATTTCTGTAAATTTCTGGAAATCTGGAAGCACGACGTTGCTAAAGATCTATCGCCATCAATCATGACTTGGGAGCGCTGTGTAAAAGTGCTGAAGTTTTCTTGCTCTTGGCGGATATGAACCGAATCACCGGGTTTGACACTGCTTTCTGGCAAGTTTCGGGCTCAAATGCGTGGATCTCAGATATTATTGCCGAGCTTTGGAAGAGGTGCACAGAAGCCGGATGCTTGGTTCAGTCGTTGAAGCGCTGAACCGAGTGTGCTAGCTCACACGATGATTAGGATATTGCAGTTCGTACGGCTGAAAGGAAACACCAGGGTTCACCCCGTGTATTCCTGTCCATGTCAATGCAGGCGTTGTGATCCCTCAATGCCACCTCTGCAATATATCGATGCATTTTCGAACAAATAAATTGAGTTTGGCAGGGTCGAGGGAGTGCTGCCTGAATGATGGCGATGGCTGTGGCTGAGGCCGCATTTGACCACTGACAGGAGATCGAAGGTCACGGTGCAGGTGGATGCGATGATGGTGCAAGCAAGCTTGGCGGCATGCGGGTGAATTGTCCTGCAGGCTTTGAGATTAAGCGCGCGGACCCTTTTTTTATTTTCCAAGGGGCCGTCCGAAGCTATTGGTGGATCCATTGGACCACTCCTTTCTCTACCAAGTACCTACCTACCTACGCGACAATACCATCTCACCGACCTCCGCAATCACAGCCCATGTGAGCAGACACTTCGACATGCCATCGCATCTCCGACCAGAGTGCTGTCAACCTTGGCGTCCTTCCGCCTGTGGTAGGCAGACTCCGCCGGCGACACACACAACGCGATGCACAACATACCGAGGCCATATCAGTGGGGGCTCTGGGGCATTTTCCAACCGTCACTGCAGCTGTTCCCACGCATTTGGGCAGCCCGCATAAGCCAAGCCATCTCTGGGCCTCATTCTACGAGTCCCGATTCTTTGGGTCAGTCACGGAATCACGCTCGTCACAGCGGGTTCGTGAGAATTTGGGTTGTCGAAGGTACTTGTCTCGAACCTTCAACGATGAACAATTCCGGTCACACTTTTCCGTGCTTGAAAACCACCAGGAATGCGGACCAATCCATCGATTGACAACAGATTAAAACCGTCCGAGCTCTGGCGGAAATAGACCTGTATTGGGGGCAAACTAGTGGCGCCTAATTAGCAGCATTTTCGTGCAGCAAGTTTTGCACGGACCATATCTCCTGTGGATCTGGAGTCGGAATGAGCTTCGAAATGCTTTACTCTCATATTTCCTTCCGATCGCTTCCCTTTCACCAACAGCCGAGTCAAGTTTATGCGCCACCAACTCACGGCGGGCCCTCCCTATGCGTCGTCCACCTGCATCAGAAACGGGCTATGTGGTGGTGATGAGTATGGTTCGTTCGTGAATCCGTAAGGCTGTACGACGTAATATTTTGCGACACTTCTTTTTCCGTTGTGCTAAAAAGCTGATCTGTTCTTGATGCTTGTTTCTTTGATTGGCGTTCTGACATTTAGGAACCCAGATGGATGAGAATGCCTCAGTGCGTGGTGATATCATGGGTAGAATCAACCACAGGTTCGCATGTATGGATCCTGATTGGAATTAGCTTTAGAGGGGCTAGAACAGGTATCTTTCCAGGGCATGATCGTAATAATAACCAACGGTCGGCGCGGCGCCGCCATGCGGGATCTGACGAGGGAAGGATTCGATACCCTGTCGGCCACAGCAAGTAGATTTTAATGTCACTTTGGGTCCTGGGGCGCAGACCATCTCTGCTACATATTGTATGGGTGCACCGGCACGGTTGCCTTGGTATTTCGAGATTCAGACCCAGCTTCAGAGATCTCCATATCACCTGCCTTCGAACAGGATATGGTCGAAAGGTAAGTCTTCTATCTCTCTCTACCCCAAGTCTTATGCCACCCTCTACTTAAGCTTCGACCCACGCCATGTCTACCCCTCCTAAAACCAACACAGACATCAACCCAAAATCGAATAGACTCAGAGCTTCATTCAACATTGCTCCAGCGCAGCCAAACGTACTTCATCGTACACTCACAGGTCGCATCGGGCAGTCTAATTCAGTATCGTCACTTTCCGCAAGTGGGAACCGACGAAGCGTCGACTCGAAACCAGCGAGGGACCGTACTTGGCAACCTAATCGAGCCGAACAGATTCCAGTAGCGAATTTGTCATCACCAGAATACATTGGACCTCAATTATTGGCCGTGATTTCGCCCTTCACAGCGGCCTCAACCGGATACAATTTTCACACTCTCGACCCAATTTCCCATTTGGAAGAGCCATCTGTCCTGGTCGGAGAGACTACGAATCTGGGGCAACTTGGAGGAAGCCGAGAGGGATCAAGGTACGCTTCAGTGCGTTGGGAAACCCAGCAGTAGGTGCTGATTCCATACTCTAGCTTGTTGGAATTCATGATGCCGAATCAAAACCAGCCGCACGACCAAACCCCTTCAGCTCACCCAACTTCAGGTAAGCAACAATCAACTAAAAGTGCTGAGTATAGCTCGCTGACCGAGCAGACTCCGATGAAGATGACATGGACGAATACTCGAGTGATGAATCACACCAAGCAATGGCGCAGACTTCATCGCACGGGTACGCGGCATCTTACGCGACCAGCCCACCTCTAGATGACAGTACCTTAATGCCTCAACGAGGTGGAACATCACAGTACGATGCCAGAACAAACTATCAATACTCCAGCGGAATTCAAAGTCCGTCGTACCACGGTGACACAAGCTCTCCCCAGCAATCTTACTCTTACACAGCAGCCCAAGGACACCCATATGTACCAGCGTACTCCACGTAAGCTCCGTACACTTTAGAAAGATCAACGTTTTTTCTAACTATCGCAGTCCTTCGGACTATGCGGCACATCCACAATATGCCCAGACTTACGGAGGCCATTATTCTGCAAGCTACCAACAGCCGCATAGACCTGGAGCTCCAGCGCCCCCACAGCACTACGGGTCACCGTATGATCCTCACAGCCCCGGATACGTCGATGCTACAGGCGTAAGAATTGTCGAGGAACCCCCCAGGAAATCAAGATGCTACGATCATGGCTGTGGGGGCAAGGCATTTTCGACCTCCAGTAATCTAAAACGACATCGGAGGGAGAAAGAGGGGAAGTCAGAGAAGGTGATATGTCCATTTTGCGGCACAGACTTCACAAGAAGGAGCGCAATGAAGGGTATGTGGTTGCTTTCTTTCTTCGTCTTTTATTCTTGTCTAACGACTTATAGGTCATGTGGAGGGTAACAAGTGTAAGACGAAGAGGTAGTGGTCCTTCACCTCCGTAGCTTTTCAGAGCCATCGATCTTCACATATTCATCATGATCCACTGGGTACATGCCAACTCGCATTTTTCAGTTCGCCATTAAGCTCGCCATAGTGTGCATTATCACCAGGAGCGCATACTTCAACTCATTGGGAAGAACATCACATCCCAGCGATTCATTTCCGCCCCAAATCTAGCTCGTCCCGCGGAGCCCGAGGTTCCGGTCATCTGGTCCTTCAATTTCACACCAGTTTCAAGCAACTAAATTTCGTTCTCTCGTTTTGATTTTTTTTCTGGGGAGGTTTGCTGTCATTTGCTGTATGCATAGCGGCACAGTAGGCAATACCCGTGTGATTGGAATCACGCTATGGCTTCATGAGGAATGGGAAGATTTCAAGGGTGGCTAGTAGTTCTAGCACAAGCCATCCAGAATCGATTTTTTCACGCGAGGGGAAGTTAGGCGGAATAAACGAGAGACACGATCATGCGCTTCGGCGAGCGGATATTATTGGGACGTCTAGTGTCGGAGTTTTTTTTTGGTTTTTTTTCTTAGCTTGGCGACTTTATTAGAGTAATTCTGACTTTTGTGCTTGAATACTGGTATGGACCCCTAAATGAGCCTTGAATGGGTTTGACTTGCAACCAAACGGGGAATGCGGATTGCAACAAAAGCTGCACTGATGTGGATTCGGCGTTGCCGAAGTGTTCCATTGCAATGGGAATCTAGACAGATTAGACTAGACTTTGAACGACACCTAACGTAGCTAATGCTCGAATCTTGGGACCATGCTGCGAGCCGGTGACGAATATCCTTTGCGGTTTTCAGAAACAATTTGAACTGCAGCGTTGAGCCATTTTGCCGTGTCTGATGGCCAACCAGGAGAGAGCTTTAATTGCCCGCCAGCGCTTAAGCACTAAAAAGCCGCAGCGGGATGGTTGCGACATTCGATCATCGGCGGACGACGACGATCGCACTTGGATGATCAAATGGAAAATGAATGATGCAGTCAATTTAAATGATAGGCAGCGCGAAGCGTATATGATATATCCTTGTGATGAGGTTTTTCTCAACCGCGATAGTCGAGGGGTTGTTCGTCTTTGTACAGAGACGTCGAGGTTGATTCGTAGATTGCTGGCGAAACTAGTAGCGCGTCTGCCCCCATACTGTGGTAGGCATGACTGGATACTCCTGTTGCAGGGGTTACTTACTAATACTACTGTGTATATTGCGCTCCACCACCTCTCCACCTAGCAAAGACCAAGCTTCTATCACGATTTCCGGCGGCTAAGAGATACATGATTTCTTTTTGCCGCCACAGAGAACTTCGGATCGTGCGCTACCTGAAGTTGTGTCTTGGGCGCTTGACACTGACACCGACATATGGCTATGGCGTTGCTGCTGCGTGCGGCTGGAATAGAACTAAACAAGTCTTGGCTCTTCCTCATGTTTCTGAACTTCGTTCCCATGCAAGTGTTATATCGTCGACCACGTTCTGTATCAAGACGTGCGTTTGGAGTCTCTCAGCCACTGGATAGCACCAACCTTCATCCCAGTCTCTCGCGAAGAACCTGGGAGAGCACCTCTTGGCAGCGTTACTACTGCCCGAAAGAAGTCCTTGTGATTGTTTTTAGCCCCATTTCCTGATGCCTGACATGGCAGTATTGCTGAATGACGGATTGGGAAGGTCGGCTCGTATCTACCAATTGGTATCAGCCTTCAAGCGAGAAGCGAGAATCCCCACTGACTGGGGCGCGCTGGTAAAGAGCATGGACGCCGCCATCGAGACTACTTTTCTCCAGGTATCCCATAGACGCAGTTGCTAGTCTCAGTGTCTTATGGATGATTGAAGCTCGGGGCATTTCTGTCTGCTATTTCAAAGTTGATTGATGTCCGTTCTTCCTGATGTCGATTTTGGAGGGCTCGGGTTCCCTTTTCAGAATGACCAGTACCTTCCATTTGTTTATTTTGAAGTGAGGTATACTTCCAGCGATGACATTACTGGATAGATTTGTTACACAGCAGATTTATATGAGTCTTGTGAGGATAGCCAAGAACGACTCACTCAGCCCTGGACAAACTTTTGTCCCACCTCACGTGATCAAATAAAAATGGAGTCAATCCGTCGCCGACGACCACGACCACCTCCTTCCATCAATATCCACAACAACAACAACCTTCCAACAACAAAACCTCGTTCCACTTGAGAAAATGTTCCATTGCTAGCATCGCAGGCTCCTACAAGCTCCTGTCTTTGACTTGCCGAAACTCTACCAGACGCTTCAGTCATATCAGTGAATCATAGCGATAGCCAAACTACGAAACAGAATCGGACACCGTCACGATGCTTCTAATATCCGGGCCTTTACGAATATCATATATGCGATTCACCTGTCCTATAAACAGCCGATCATCCAGAACACAATCAATACGGCGGCAGCACATCTGAACGCTTTGATTCTTGAAAACTTGTTACTCACCATTGTGGCAAAATATGGCTTCCATTTTTACTTTTCAGTCGGATCCAATTCGGGTGTCATCCCCATGGTCGATGCCACGAACGAACACTCCAAGACCTGTAGAGCCTGATACATCTTCAAACGGAGGGTTGACCTCTCTTTGTGGCACCCACGGGAGCCTTGAACTCGATAGGCTAGAATCTGAACCCCAAGAAGGCCCAATCGAATACAAACTCCATCTTCTTCTACGGCCTCGAAGATCATTTGTCGCAACTAGCACTGGGCTCAGAATATCAGGCTCCTACCGATCAATACCGCCACCTCCAAAACCTCGCAGCATTTCTGAAACTCCCATTCCAGAATCACCATCCTTACTGGCAGTCCAGAGTCAGCCACGCCAGCATCGTTTGGAACAATTGACGACGCAACTACTCTGGCGACTGCAACAGTCCTGTCCACATCACTCTGCATCTTACCACAAACAAGCGACTCCCTCATTTCCCGACGCTACTAAGCTTGGCGCACCTGTTGAAGTCGGCCCACCGATGCCCGGGCTGGAGGAGAGCAAAGGAGCATTGTATGAGATTGGAGTTGCAGATGATGGCACTTTCGTGGGTTTAGCAAAAGATGAGATGGACGAAAGCATCTCTACTCTCAGTGCCATGGCTGCTAGTCTGGGTTGTGTTGTTGAAGTGCTACGGATGGTAACGGTCGGAGATTGCGAATGGATGGAGCCCATTCCTGGAGAGGAATTTGACGCTCCCCGTAAAGACAAGCTTTGGGTTTCTGAGGTTTATGTTAAGCCAAATACTGGGGTCGATCGATCTCCCAAGAACAGCGAAGGATTGTCCAAAAGCAACAAGTCCATTCAGAAACAGCAAGACAAGCCGAAGAATGGAGATGCGATCGCGGGGGTTTCTGCTCAGCTCAAAATCTCGTTGACTGGAACAACGGCGTCTGGGAAATCCAGCTTACTTGGGAGCTTGACCACAGCGACTCTCGATAATGGACGTGGTAAAAGCAGGTTGAATCTGCTTAGACATCGTCACGAGATCGCCACCGGAATGACAAGTTCGGTCACGCAGGAACTGCTAGGTTACTCGGACACCGCTCACGCTGTCACTGGTCGAGATGCATCCATCGACGTGGTCAATTATGCATCTGGAAACGTCTCTTCGTGGGTCGACATCCACGCATCTTGCCAGTCAGGCCGACTGGTCTTGCTTTCTGACTCTGCTGGCCACCCACGCTACCGCAGAACCACGGTGCGAGGTTTAGTTGGTTGGGCTCCAGACTGGACTCTCCTGTGCATCCCAGCAGATAATACGGAAGACACATCCGGTATGACAGGGAGTACACCACCTCCAGAAGAAGTACTAGGAGTTGGGTCCGCAGATGTTGACTTGTCGCAAGCGCATCTTGATCTGTGCTTGAAGCTGAATCTTCCGCTTGTGGTAGTCATCACTAAGTTGGACTTGGCTTCAAAAGCAGGTTTGAGAAACTGTCTGGCGCAAATCTTGTCAGCCCTGAAAGCCGCTGGAAGAAAACCTGTTATCCTTCCAAATATGCCTAACGTAAGCGGAATCTTGACAGAAATCACGCCAACTGTCCTTGCGTCATGCAAGAAATCATTGTTGAATTTGGACCAGAAATCTCTCGAGATTGTCCCAATAGTTTTGACCAGTGCAGTTAATGGCACAGGAGTATCCATGTTACATGGTAGGTTATAGAAACAGCCTCATATCACCAATTCAACGTTTCGCTGATCATAAATCCAGCTTTGCTGTATCAATTGCCAATACCTCTTCTCCCTATCGAGAAGTGCAATAAGAATGCAGTTCAACCTTGCACTCTTTTTCACATTGAAGATACATATAACGCGAGAAGCAGTGCAGATGCGAGTGACGCTCATCCTGTTGTCAGCGGACACGTCCGTTATGGCCAACTTAGCATTGGCGACGAGCTTCTGGTTGGACCTTACGCTACTGATTTGGAAGATAAAGATGTTGACGCACTTTCCGTACATCGTCCCCAAATCCCCACCTCTCGATCGTTCCCTGGTGCATTGGGAGTTGCAAAAGGCTTGCCGCTGGCCGCTCTTGGACAAGAATGGCGCAAAGTAAAAATCACGAGTTTACGAAACTTACGTCTTCCCGTTCAAACTTTGTATACTGGGCAGGTTGGCACGATTGGGGTTCAATCTTTATCTTCTCCTGTCAACACCCCAGCGCTGGTGAGATTGAGGAAAGGCATGGTACTAGCCAGCGGGAGTCCAATGGCAAAGAAGGGCTTCGTTGCTGAGTTTGCGCGGAGCGATGTAGACGGGCTGTCCATTGGCATGGGTGTCGTGGTCTATGTAGCCAGTGTGAGAGCTTCTGCAAAAGTCCTCGCTGGCACGGTCCCTGATGATGATTGTGAATCGTTGTATGAGGCTGAGCCCGGGGCTGGAGAAGAAGAGGACGACGATGGGTTTGGCTTCTCGCTGGACGACGTAACAAGCACACCACAAAAGTTCGAGGTAAGAGATAGTCCTCGTCTTTTAGTGACTTTCCAATTCATTACTTCGAGGGAGTACGTGGAAGATGGCTCGCAGGTGCTGATTATGCCTGGCGGTGGACCGGGGCTGTATGGGCACGAGAGGGGAGAAAAGGGTGTCGCTGGTTTGGGTGGATTTGTTGGCAAAGCTGTTCGATCGTATTGATAGGAAGCTTAATTGCTCATTAGCTATAAGTTTGCATATGACATTCAAGTACTTGAATAGTTCTGGCTTTATGGATTGTGAGGTACGTGCTGGTCATACTGTACTGTCCCAAATTAGTCTAGCTCCCGTGAATTTACCCGGACCTAGAGGTATCAATACAGCTCTCAGCCTCTCATCAACAACATTCAAGCAGCAGCAAAAATGTCTACCGCACCTTTATCGCCATCGCCCAGGCAATCTCTGTCCGTACGAAGTCCAATATCATCGTCTCGCAACTCTCTCGACCAAAGCAACCCCACCCGACCCACAACCACACGCCGCAACCGCGCTGCACTCCGCGATTACTACAACCTCAAGCCTTCTGCCGTTGCTGAGGATGGACAAGGGTCCGTCACTTCGCCTTCATACGACCGCTCAAACCATGAGAGCAATACATTGGACGAGGTAGACAAGGAGGGTTTTGACGCTGGTGCCTATGTGAGGGGCATACTAGAGAGAGAAGGCCTCGAGGGTGTATTGAAGGTTGAGAATGGGCTTGTCGGAGAAATTCGAGGATTGGATGGGGAAAGAAAAGCATTGGTCTACGACAATTACTCGAAGCTGATCAGAGCGACTGAGACAATTCGAAAGGTGCGATCGTATATTGGTAGGGAGTAAGGCGTAGCTGATGTTTACATTCCAGATGCGAACGAATATGGATCCGCTCACTCCAACGACATCAACTTTGGCCCCTGCTATATCCTATATTGCTGAGACAGCGACGACACTGTCTAGAGAATTGGAGCAGAATTTACCTGCCCCTAAAGACCCTGAGGTCCAGAAGAAGAGCAAACAACGGGATACCGTGCGATGGGTGCTTGATGCACCGCGACGTTTGCAGCAACTGATCGCGGAGGGTAGAGTGGAAGATGCAATGACAGACTGGGATACAGTGCGAGGGTATTTGGACAAGTGGAAGGGAGTTCAAGGGACAGAGGCCGTGCAACAGGCATGTCTGGATCTGCTCCGAGAGGTCGATGATTGAGCTGCCTCTTGACCAGGTGTTCCAGGAGTCTAATGACCCTCACTTTAAGTTTCGCGACTTCGTGGCTCTGGCTTGATGAACTACACACCGCATCTTTGACAGTGCCGGGGACGAATTCGAGAGCCACTGGTTTCAAACGATCTTGTCATTGCATTTCGATTCCGTGTCTTTAGGGCATGAGTATTTCCTGCAGGTGGAAAATTGCTGCATGTCCAAGACCCTGCAGCGGCACGCAAACGATCTTGCTTGTCTCGAGTTATATTGCCAACAGCCAAAGCGATATTTCTCATCTTCGGGGCAAATTTCAT
Organism: Venturia aucupariae; assembly: GCA_003693225.1. NCBI lineage: Eukaryota > Fungi > Ascomycota > Dothideomycetes > Venturiales > Venturiaceae > Venturia > Venturia aucupariae. Next base: position 39,959 of record QWZN01000123.1, read on the forward strand.
CAATCCCACTGCTGCACTTGATCGGACAAGAGTTAGACAATGTTCAATGCACTTGTTGTGCTGAATGCCCGTGGACCAGAAAAGGATTCCGTGCTGGCAAGAATGAAAGAACAGCCACTCGAAGAAAGCCACAACTTTTCCGTATGGCAGCATGTCCTTCCCCGCTTCCAGAGTGGAGGGTATATCGGATACCGCCTTGGTGGTATTGTGCTCGCCATAAAGACGTTAACACTTGGCGCTTTCACCTAGCGATATAAAATGTACTTACGTGGAGATGGGAAATTAGGTCGTAGGACGCCCGCTTTTTCTTTAAGTCAACAGGCTGCGGCCGTGATATACACGGGGGGTGGACGGTTCAATGTTGAATACACACAGACCTGAGGTGGCAGCAACGTCATTCACACAGGTCCAGGCCTCGCAATGTACACATATCGTCTCTGCGGTTGCGTCAATTGGTGCCTACGGAAATGGCGTCGCCAAACTCAACAACTAGATTACTTGTTGAAATTGGACAACTCATGCTGATTCCCGGCACAGTGGAATGAATACGATGTCGCGATTGTCTACACAGCCCGTATGCAAGCCACTCGATCAGAATCTCACCTCTCCAGTCGAATTGCGCCACATGAATGCCAAAACGCCGCCGCATGCACTGTCATGGCCATGCATTGGAAACACGTGGTGTGATAAGTCCCTAAGCGCCCCTAATTAACTGCCAATTGGTTTCAATGGAGACAATGCTACCAGCGTCTCCGGCAAATTATACCTTGAAGTCCTTGTCCAAATCTCGAGCATGTCACTGGCCAGATCGTTTAGCCGCAAGGACCTCAACAGAGAGCCGAGTCCGGGGAGTGGAGAGGTATCCACTTACTGTATCCTTGCTTATGCACAACAAGTCTGATGAACACGCCATGAACGTCCTTCTGATTGCTCAAGCTGGGAGAGAGGTTTATTGATTGGATGAGGAAGAGCGATGAAGAGGACCTGCTCGTATTTCCAGCGGACGGGCTTCCTTCTTGTTGCTTATTGAACCAACGGAAGGCATCTTCTGCAGACCTAATTTTTCCACGTGTGGTTCAACGCGGCATCAGACTCCATGGCTGTCGACTGGAGTTCGGAATCTGCCTCGCGACTGAAGGAGCATTCTACGTTCCGGGCATCAACATGCCTTAAACCAAAAGAGTCCGGTGTTTTGCTTTGGGTATTTGATAGCTTTACCTTGCCGGCCGATTCATGTTTGACTTATCTGAGAATATCTCGAACCTTACCGATAGCTTCTCGTTCCGATCTTTGCCTAGGATGGGCGATGGTCACTCGTCTCGGGGCATGATATTCAGACCGTGTCCCTCTTTCCAGCCATGGTTGCATGGTGGCTGAAGATGACTTTGACGTCGTCTAAAACGTTCGGCGAGAGACTGTCGTGCCTCTGCTGTGCGGAGAAGCATTTCCCAGAATGGAATACCTCCACTCTCCTCCACAACAGTCGGTGTGTTAACCTTGGACTTGCTGATCGGCTGGAAGCTTGAATGAGGTTTTTTCAATTTCAGCTAGACAGGGATCTCGCCAACTGAGATGATGATTTTCTCCCCTCGACGACAGCGGTGTGTTTAGATCTTCAAGCCGAAATATGAAATTTAATGGTCTAATACAGAAATATCACTTCCAAACACATGTTCGAGGCTATGAATACCCGGGAATACGTAACGAAGAGAGTCTCAGAGTGCCCTTGTAAAGTCGATAGTGGCAATGCCGGCCATACTTTTCACATTCCTGATGCCCTAGCGATGAGAATCGCCCTTTGCCAAGTATGCTGGTGGTTGAATTTGGAGCCCGCACTCAGTGTTGCACAACATATGTAGGACCATGTTACCTTTCACCGCTCGTACGCCAAGGCATTCATTAATTTCAGTGACTTTCTATTCTTACGGAATCGAAGACAGCAGGAAATACCAAGTCTCTCTATTTGAGAAAAGCTTCATACGGGTCACCCAATTCGTGTCCATCCTCTTTACCGCTGACATGACTCCTTGGCGTTGAAGTTTCGATGGATAACGATGAGGTCCTGGCGCATATACGAAATAGAATCACTGGGGAAACATCGCTATCTATTTTAGCCTTGTGGATCTTCTTTCGAGATATACGTCGACGAGTGGGGGCGGCTAAAAAGATGTGAAATGATGGCTTCGATGTCATCGTGATGGGACATTGTTCTTGTACGAAGTAGACATTATTGGAAATTGTCAGTGTTGAATTCTGTTAGTCAAAAATGCTGGGCTGATACCCAGGGATCGTGAATCGATGGTCCCATTGTGCTTGTAGAGCTTATACTCGAAGATCATGATAATCGTAGACTTTCAATGATGCAATTATATTTTGTTCCAAATTGCAAGCAAGACGTGTAGATCTGACCCTACGAGAAATGAGCTGAGAGCTCTGCGATGGAGGTGCGAACTTGAAGATCATGAAGTCAGGAGGCTTTGAACACCATGTATAAAACCTTTTCGTTGAATACAAAGTATCATAATCAAGACATCACAGCCATTATCGAACAACTATCCACAAGCACAGCAACTCCATCAATCATCAATCATACTCCTCCCCTTCCTCCCCATCCCCTCTCTTCCCACCCGTCGTCATCACCGCCGTAGCCTGCGGAGCCCTCGCCTCCTGCTTCCACCACAACTCCGCCAAAAACTCATCGCTACTCGCCTCCTCAATCCCCTTGTCCCCCCTCACCTTCAGAAACCGCGGAAACCTCATACTCAACCCCCTCTCCTCACTAACAAGCCCAATAGCAGCCGTATACGTCGGACTCAACGTGATATCCGCAAACGCAACCTCCCAAACCTCCTGCGGTTCAAACCAAACGTCCGGTTCTATACCAGCGCTGTATTCTACATAACTTGGTCTTGAAATGACGTTTGTGCACGTGTCTGGATCGTATTTTTCCCGGTTGGCGATGTAGAAGGCGTCGGTGAAGCCGGACATGCATTTTGTTACTGCGACCAGTGTTCCGGTGTTGGGGTTGCGGACGGCGAGGAGGATGGGAGACCACCATTTTGATTTTCGACCGGAGCCGTGCCAGGCTGCTACGGGGATTAGGTCGAGGGTTTCGGCGGAGGCGTTGTAGTCTTTTTTCACTTTTAGCCAGGAGTCGAGGCGTTTATCTGGTTCGTAGGTTGAGAGAAGGGGTTTGCGGCGGCCCGTGGTTGCTTTCTCTTTAGGGTCGGTGGGGTTGTTGTCGTTCGTTGGGTTTGTGGCCTTCGGTTTTGAGGATTTCTTGGATTTTTTGGGTGTGGGGGGTGGTTTTAGGACTAAGAGATTGGTATCTTCTTGTTGTTCGATTGTGTCAGGTTGTTGGTTATCTAGGATTTTAACCATGATGCCCTCGCATTTGATGTCTGTTGCACTCTTGAAGAATTCAAGGACTGCTTCTGAGTCTGCGGATGTGGCATCGAGATTCTTGACCCAGGTGAAGTGATGAGGGACTTCGATGAAGAGGCTGCGTAGCAGACTCCTCCTTTCCCTGAACGGCCTGTTCAGTAGTTCTTCTCCATTGAGGTACATCAAGTCGAACGCAAACAGGCAAACATCGATCTTGACGCTGTGAACAACCACGTCTTTCCTTGCCCTGTTTGAAAGTGTCTGAAAGGTCTTGAGATCTCCATTCTCTTTGTCGATGGCAACGACTTCGCCCTCCATGATGAAGCTACTCACCCCTTCGCTACGGATTTTCGGCACAAGTGCTACCAAGTCAGGATATTTATCCGTCATCACTTCGAGATGGCGTGAGAAGATTGTGACTTTGCCCGCTTCGTCGCAGTGAACTTGTGCTCGTTGACCATCGTATTTGTATTCGCAGCTGAAATCTCGACCTTGAAGCTTCGTGAGCATCTCGCCCAGATCGCGAGTTATACTTCCCAACATTGGTCTTAAAGGAATGTGTAAAGCCAGGCCGCATCGCAGCAGTAATTCATTGCAGACTCCAATTTCGAGCAGAGTTGGAACGAGATCGTTGTAATTCGGTCTCCGTGCAAAACATGCTTTCACTATTTCTTCGCTTTTGTGGTAAACCTCAGCTAGCTCTTCCTTCTTTAGCGATGCCAGCTCGCTCTGTGGCCTTGTTAAGAATGTAGCGCCGGGCGGTCGTGAAAGTAAGAAGGCTCTTCCAAGAGCAATCAGCATAGTCGTCTTTACCGCGCCAATCCGTAAATGTTGTACTAGAGTTCGAACAATATATCTACTTTCTTCAGCACCTCTAGAGTCTTGTATGAGTCGATCCACGATTCTCTGTTTAACCTCTTGACTGCCTTTGCCCTTGCTATTCGCAATCTTCACCAACGACTCAAAGACACTTTTGATAGTCAAAGGCTTCGGTTTTCTTAATGTAAATGACTGTTTCTTCTTGGCTTCGAAGGCTACGTCGCCGGCATCGCCGTGTTTGTCGCTGAGAGTCTTGAGACCTGCATTGTTCAGGCCGCAGACCTTCTTGAGGGCTTTGGAAATGGCGGATCCGCCTAGGCCGAGTTCGAGATCGATATAGGGAGGAGAGATAGAATTTGTGGCGAGCCATACCTTGGTCCTTTTATCAGTGGGAGCGGAAAGGAATTACAATATACATACTGCAGGTAATAGCGATTCTGGATCACCTTCGATGATGCATCGTATCAAGTTCACCAGCGTATCCACGATCTTTATCCGGCTCGTTGTACCATTGATCAAAATGAAGCATCTTGTAAGCAAGGCGTATGATGCATTTCCTCCTTCCGTCACCCAATGCTTCTGCAAGTCTGGTATGTACTTTGCTGGATCGAAAGCAAGAGGACTCTCGTCGAACGGGATGTTCGCTGTCACTGTATCCTCATCTGCCGCAGTTGATTGGAGGGAAAGCGTCCCTTTGTTCTTATCTGAATTTCCTTGTAGTTGACTGAAAAATGAGTTCGAGGCTACCTTGTCCGGCGGCCTATCTTCCTCCTTCGCGCCAATCTCTCCAGTCTTTTCTCCTCTATCGTCCACGGTATCTCCAATCCTTTCAGGTTCATCTAAGCCTCCGCCATTTGTCTGCGCAATCACTGCCTGATCCTCCTTGTCCCATTCCTCTTGTAACTTCCTTGCGAGCTCTTCATCCGACAACAGCACATTTGCACTCGTCCCCTCGGCGTACAAGTCTTCTTCCTTCTCTTGCTCCTTGCCTATCTGTGACGCGTGGGCCTTTCCAGAAGACGCGTCCTCGTCCTCGGTCTTGATGCGTTCGGCAAGCGGGCTTGGTTTCGCAGCCTCTTTCTGTTTGGCGAAGAAGTAATCTAGGCTCCGTACTGGCTGGCTCGATGCCTTATACTCGTTTGTCTTTCGTTTTTTGGATGGGCTACTCATGACTGCGAGATTGACAGCTCGCGCAGCATTGAAAATGCTTTCCGTTTCCAAGTCCTCGTCATGGAAGAGCTTGGGTCGCGAGATGATCCGAGTCTCTTTGCGGGACATTTCACGACCTCAACACCAAGTCTCGTGGCCTTCACTTCAACTTCAACTTCTAATCTTATCTTCTAATCAATCTTTTCCCATTAGAGTCAACCTTCCCTTCATGTTCTAGTTCACCTTCAGTCGTGCGCATCGAGTTTGCTTTCATTTCAAATCTGCGTATCATTCACCACCGGTTGGAGTATACCGCTGGCCTCTGGGAATAAGACCGCGTTGACATCTCATAAATACGATGGCCAGCTCAACAGTTCAACATCTTGTATCTTCGACACCACTTCACTATCCCAAATACGAAGAGCTATACAAATACTTCCACGCAAATCCCGAGCTCTCGAACTGCGAAAAGGAGACGGCGGCAAGATTAGCAGAAGAAGTTTCCAAATTCAGTATCTTCGAGATCCACAAAGACATTGGTGGACACGGTCTCGCAGCAGTATTCAAGAACGGAGATGGAAACACGATTCTACTACGAGCCGACTTCGATGCTCTTCCAGTTGAAGAGCAAACAGGTCTGCCGTACGCAAGTACGAAGAAGATGAAGGATGTAAATGGAAATGAGAAAAACGTTATGCATGCGTGTGGTCACGATATGCACATCACTTGTCTTCTAGCTGCATCGGAGATTCTTATTCATCTCAAAGACTCATGGAGCGGAACATTAATCCTCTGTTTCCAGCCCGAAGAAGAACGTGGAACGGGTGCTCAGGCAATGGTGGATGGAGGCTTATATGAGAAAATCCCCATACCAGACTATGTCCTAGGCCAACACGTCGTGAATCTCCCCACGGGAAAAGTCGGGTCAAAGAACGGTACGATCATGGCTGCAGCAGACTCGTACAAGATTACCTTATTTGGACGAGGAGGACATGGTAGTATGCCACATATGACCATCGATCCAGTCCTTATGGCCTCCAATCTCATTCAACGCCTACAAACCGTGGTTTCCCGCGAGACAGATCCGAGTGATATGGCTGTACTTACTGTCGGTTCCCTTCACATCGGCCACACGGAAAACATCATCAGCGATCGTGCTGAGATTGGTCTTGATATCCGTAACGTATCAACGCACACAAGGGGCAAAATGATCGCTTCGATCAAGCGAATGGTACAAGCCGAGTTTATCGCAAGTGGCTCGACAAAAGAGCCAACCATCGAACAAACTCGAACTTTTCCCCGAACAGACAATGATGAGTACATGGCTTCCAAGCTGGCCGAAGCATTTTCGACGCATTTTGGGGAACATTTCGATGCCGACACGGCTCGTGTTAATGCTTCGGAGGATGTTTCGATTTTAGCTACGAGCCAAGGAAAACCTTATCTTTTCTGGTTCTTCGGCGGCACAGACACTGAAACCTATGCGAAAGCGGAGAAAGAAGGGAGGTTATATGAGGACATACCTGGGAATCATTCTCCGTTCTTTGCGCCGGTTATACAGCCGACTTTGAAGACGGGGACCGAGGCGATGTGCGTTGCAGCGTTGACATTTTTGAAGAGGTGATCACGGTTTCGAGGGCAATATTGTGATCAACTACAGCTCGGGGAAAAAGCGCAAGATAGCCTGGTGAGACGAAACAGTGGATATGCTAGTTGAATGCATATTTCCACCAACTGGCTGAGATTTTCAGAGTTTTCGCGATATCGATCCAGATTTGAAGGAGTATGACTGAATTCCGCTCTTGTTTAGATACCTGACCGTGGCAATGAAGATGGAGTTAAAGGCACGAGGAGTGACACCTCGATACAGAACCCTGCAACTCCTGTTCGAATGCGGCAACATGCCTTCACACCAGTTGTGTATTGATTTCCCAGATGCGGTGAGAAGTGTCAATGGCTGAGTCGAGCGGGTCTGTCAATAAGTACCGACGTCTGCTCTTTTCATGACCCACGGGCAGTGACTTTTATCTTGATTCAGCCCGACTCGAAAAGACTTTACTTACAAATCGACCCTTCCAAGTGTCGATATCGATAAATCTCTGCCAACATAATTCCTGAAGTTCGTAAATAATCGATATCGATCTCAAGTTGGTGAACTTGAAGTATAAGAAGGATAGCTGTGATTCGTGAGGCAGAAATACTGAAGTCACCGTGTGCCCAACAACGAATTTGTAGTTTTCTGCTTCTTTCGTTCAATTCCATCTTCCGGCGCACCATCAATCTCCGCTGGTGCGATCGCTCACCGCCATCCTTGCCACGAAACATTACGTTCTCATCTCAAACCCACCACGACGCGACAACAACCAAACCAGACACAGCGACGACAGTGGCGCAACCGCCTCATTGGGAGAGCGAAAGGTACGTCCCTACCAAATGCTCTACTATCAAGGCGCGCCGACCAATAGCTAGAATATATAACAAGAGCGTCAAAGCCGTCGTTGGCGCAGACGAAGAACGCTTCCTCGTCCACAAAATAACACGCACCGCCACCACCAAGTTCCTCGAGAAAGCGACGAATAGTTCGTAGAAAGCACAGCGAGGAGATGGGATTGTCAAATTGATTGACGATTGTCCCGCCATTTTTCAAGTCTACGTTCACTGGCGCTGGCGAAACCCCCAATCTTGAAGAAACGCCGTCTCATTCGCCGGCCGGCAACAAGCAAGTCGTTGTGGAAAAAGAAATATTGTACGCAGGAGAAGCTACTCAATCCATCTTAGGAAAACACTGGAACAAAAACAAGACCAAGACCAAGGTGCCTTAATATGGCGAACGTACTGCGAGACACCAAGTCTATCTTTTGAAGCAGACGCCTAGAGGAGAAACGAGGGGAAAGGGATTCCGAGATCGTGAACGCTGGAGTTGTAGATAGAAGTACTGTTTGCTGAAATTGGCGTTGGCTGGGATTTGAGCAAGCTTGTGTGCGCGGCCTTGAAGAGTAAGGAAGATCTTAGTAGTCAGTACGGTCGACGGTTTCGGAGAGGCTATGAGGTGGGTTCAGAGGCAGGCTGAGGTGATTAATAATACCTACGACCAAGATCGACCAAATCAACGTGTCAGGATTGAGTGATAGCCTGGAGACTTAAACGGGGTTGAGTGAACAATGGTGACCTGCTACGCTAAGAGATGTTACCTTCTCAAGAGCGAAACGCGCGGACTGATTGGAGGTGGTGCATCGCCCTCGAATCAAGCTGCACAATATTCACAGGCCAAAGATACTACCACATAACCGCGAATTACTCCCGTCTCTTTCTCCTTCCGCTCAATCTTTTTACACCACCACAAAACACAATGCAATTACTGCACCAGCTCCCAGGACCCCACCGATTCCAACCTTGCCGGCTCCATTGCTTGGCGTAGCAGCAGCAGCGCCGCTCGCAGTCGTCCTCGATGCAGACCTAGCCGCAGCAGCAGTCCCAGACAGTGTAACTATACTTGCCGAGATACTCCCCGATGCCTTCGCAGTGCCCGTGCTAGTAACCTTCGTCCCACTTCCACTAGCAGTCGCAGTCAACTTCTCCATTCCGGCCGTCACAGTAGCAGGGTAGAAAGTGATATCAGTCCCATTCAATGTAGCCGTCTCCACACCCGGGAAATTCGCCGCGGATCCTCCCATTGATTCTACGCAAACGGCACTGCTCGGACCAGTCGTATAGACGGTGCATTCGTAGCTCATTGTGAAATCGGTGTCGGTGATAGAGGCGCCATAGATGGAACCTGAGTTGATGCCCACGGTTACGCCGGGGCGGTAGCCGCAGTCGTTTGAGTCGACGGAGGAAGGGCAGGTAAGCAGGTATTGGGTTGTTGTTGGGTTTGCAGTTATGACGCTGGCGACTAGTTGTTGCGGATCTGTGTTTAGGAGGAAGAGGTTTATGGTCGAGGTGCTCTGGGCGGCAATGAGAGGGAGTAGGGAGAGAATAGCTGAGGTGAAGGAGAGCATTTTTGTGGGAGGATCAACACTTTCTGATAGTGTTTGTAGCTTGATAGTGGTGTTTTTGAGATGATGGTGAGCGAGGGTGCCAGAACGAATGTGATAGACCTAGAAAGAGCGATTCGAGGAGGGAAAGGGGAGGAAGATGTAGAAGAGATACTCAACGAAGGTTGCACACGACAACATTATAATTACTGACCCAATGGCCATTCAGGTTGTGGCGGCTCACTGCACTCACCTAGTCATATTCAGGGGCCGTTGCCTACCGAGCGAGTCAAGAGTAAGCCTGTGATGCTATTTTGGGGTTGACGACTAGTAATTGTACCCGATGCAGAGATATCGATTGCGGTGGATAAGCACTGTACGATGGAGAGGGAAATCGATTTGGATGTTGTTGATCTTGGTGAGAAGAAGATGGGATGGAACGAGGGGGACTTGGTGTTGCAGAGACGCAAGTGTGCGGGCGGAGAGCTCAACCCACATTCCATAGGAAGGCTTATTATAGACTCCGAGTTTCTTCTCCACTTTCAGGGTACAATATCTGGCGAACAAACTTACTTAGGTACACTATTTGAGAAAAACCACTGGTTGACGACTGCCTTCAATCGTAGTTGGACAATTTCTATCCTCACAAAATGCCGCCGCGATTGCTCTCCCGTCGTCTTGCAATCCAAGCTATCCTCAGCCGCCATATGAGCACAGCTCCTTCTCCTCCTCCAATAACGACCCGAATCCTCGAAGCTCCACACACTGGACATGTCAAGATTCTCTCCCTCAACAGACCACAAGCTCGGAATGCTATCTCGCGCCAACTCCTCCAAGATCTACACCATGAGATTGAAGTCCTTCATTCTGAACCTTCAGATGGTCCAACAAGAGCTTTGATTGTTGCAAGCAGCGTCGATTCCGCATTCTGTGCTGGCGCAGATCTAAAAGAACGCTCGACATTTACACAACAAGATACATCTGATTTTCTCGCGCTATTACGAAGGACATTTTCACGGATAGAGGAGCTACCTATACCTACACTTACGGCATTACATGCCCCTGCTTTCGGAGGTGGCTTGGAATTGGCATTGACGACGCACATGCGTGTGTTTGCTAGCACGGCCACAGTTGCGCTTCCAGAGACGAGGTTGGGAATATTACCCGGCGCAGGAGGGACTCACAGACTACCTAGTATAATTGGACTGCCGCGTGCAAGAGACTTGATACTTACAGGACGGAGAGTCGCGGCGCCTGAGGCATATTTTATTGGTCTTTGTGATAGGCTTGTGGAGATTAAGGAGGGTGAAGAGGGCAAGGCGAGAGAGAGGGTGTTGGAAGAGAGTATAAGCCTAGCTATGGAGATTTGTGATGGAGGACCTATTGCCATAAGACAGGCTTTAAAGGCGGTCAATGGATGGCAGAGAGGTCAAGAGGCGGAGAACGAAGCTTATGACATGGTCGTGGAAACAGATGACAAGAGGGCAGCGTTGTTGGCGTTCAAAGAGAAGAGGAAACCCGTGTTCACTGGGAGATAGGACCGTTCAGTATGAAGTTGAACATCAGACTTTCAACACAAGAATAGGACATTAATAATCTGCTCAAGGTATATTCAGTCAAACCATGTGCTCGTCTCATCTGGGAAATGTTCTCTATGGAAATTCAAGTTGATCTGATATGCATGCACCCGATTGATCCTCACGGATCCCTTCCATTCCTGTCAGCATTGGACACCGCCATTTGCCTAAGCATGTAACAGTATGTAGGTTGCAAACCGTCATATGTCTGAAGAAGAGAGACTCCACGTTAATAAGCAGGACATGATGGCGGCTTCTTCGTAAGTACGTCTCAACATACCAAATTGCTCATTTTCGTGTTTGTTCTTGATAAGCAGAGAGATTGAGACGTTGAAAGCCCGAGTCCTCTAGACTTCGTGTGGATACGACAAGCATGATCCGTCGGCTTGTACCGCATGGTCTACAATCTGCACTAGCCCTCAAGGAACATTTTCGGACATGGCAAAACTGCCAGACCACAGAAACGTCGAGGGAAAGATGCAGTGGTACCGACGGTTTATGACGGGTAGGGAAAAAACCGTTACGAGAGAAACTTAGTCTTGACTTCACTCCAAATGACCAACCAGATCATGCTCTGATTCCCATAATGTGCAAGTGTTCGACTTTGAGCTGATTATTACTCCGATGCTCACAGCGGATTCGATTTCGATGATTTGGACCATCTCCATATATGATTGCATATTTCTCGATGTCTGCTGTCTCCAATCGTTTCCCCGGTGGTACTGAAGTCGCTCCTAGGGCGTAACCGATGCTTCCGAGAGCAACCATACCCTGCCCACGTATTTTTCTTGTTGGTGATGATGGCAAGGATTTGCTGTGAGATGTGCACACCATCTCGCCAGGGCTCTACTGCTTTTGCGTATGTCATTGGATGAAATGCGGCGGATCTGCTTACCTTGACAACCGGAATTCGAATTACTGGATGAGCAGGAATTCTGATGATGTTGGATATGTACTGTATGTTTCGGAGTCTCAATGATGTGGAGTTGATTCCGATTGCTAGTACTGTAGTGGACCAAACCCTACACAGTATCTGAGAGTACAGACGGCATGTGCAAGCAACACTCTCCACCTGCACTTCAATCGCACCACCTCTTCCGCCCGGCTTTGTCTGGAAACACCACTGCAGCCAGCGAATGACGAAACGAAGCGCAAATGCATGACTGGGTCAGCCGAGCGTGACATGTCTGATGCAATCCTTTTTCCCTCCGCGTCCAAGTCCCAAACGTCTCATCATGCTCGGCGCCAGGGCCAGCATAACTCGTCCCGGAACCTTCGGGAATCGGATCGCACGAAGCGCAGCTGCGATATCATCACAATCCATGAGGCATTTGCATTATAGAGCGCCTGGGAGAGCCGGCTGGTTTGGATCATCGCCTCTTTTCCTCCACGCCCTTCTCGTACGCTCTTGCTGTTGTCGCGGCCTTTCTTAAAACGTACATAGCCTCACTAATACTTCTTGCGACGCTGGGCATCTTGACGGGGCTCTTACGCATTTTGAGAGCGTAGGAATTTTGACTGCAGCAGAGGATTCTCCTGGTCTCGAAAGGTACAGCAACGAAATAATCCCTCAAGGTATCCAGATACATGCTCCAGAGGCATTGCTCCCTCCTATTTTCGGCGCTCTTGCTGGGCCTGCCTCTAGCAATCGCCTCACCTCACGGCAACGATGGAAGTGGTCATTCAAGCATGGGAGGTCTGGATATGAACATGAGCATGGCACATTCGAATTCGAGTCCGAGTCCGAGTAACTCTACTATGGACTCAGGACCGATGAGCTATTACCGTCTTGGAGAGAAGACGGCTTGGATCTATGGCCACATTTTTGTCATGACGATATGCTGGACAGTCGTTCTCCCACTCAGTAAGGCGTCTTCCTTGATCTATAGAATGCCGCAACGCTGATTGATATACAGGCGTCATGTTCAGCATAGCGAAATCACGATTCACCTTCCCCTCGCAAGCCTTATTCTTCATCCTAAATGCGCTGGGAATGTTCCTGGGAACGGTCTACAACGCGAACACACCAAATCTTTACGAGAATAATGCGCATCACAAGATGGGCTGGATCTTCACATGGCTCGTGTTGGCCTGGATGGTTATGGGTATTGTTAATGTCTATGGGAAATATGCGACTGGAGGACGCCAATTTGGACAACAAATCTCTCATGCGAACTTGGCTCGCTACGAGCGGTTGCACGAGGACCCGGAGACGCAGGACGTGAGATGGTCGAATGACTCTGGCCAAGGCACCGAGCGCAATTCAATTTCTCTTTTTGGCTCATCTGCTTCACCAAGCACGGAATCTGAGAACCGGAAGTTCGACGAATCGCTGCCGGAAGGCAATGATGTTGAATTAAGCGAAGATTCAGGCGAGGCTGAGAAACATGGCTTCTTGCGGAATACCCGCGTGGACCGCTTTCTGTCGCAGAACATCCACCGCATTGCGTTCGGAAAGACCTTAACTATCAACCGTATTCTGTACACGATAATCGAGCGCACTGTAATACTAATGGGCTGGACGGCGCTGGCGACTGGCGTCATAACATTTAGTGGTATCTTCGTAAGTACTTAGCCTTCCTATCTCGGGTTCCATACAGATCCCTGCTAACACGTGCTGTCTAGCGAGGTAGCTCTGTTTTCAACGGCCTTGCGCATTGGATCAAAGGAGGCATATTCTTCTGGTACGGCCTGTACACATTAGGACGCTGGATGGGAGCCTTCGCAGACTTCGGATGGGCATGGAACACCAAGCCTCGTGCCGACTTAGTTCCAACCTGGAAAACTCGAATTCCAAGCGCCGATTTCGTCGAATCCTTCCTCATCTTCCTCTACGGAATCAGCAACGTCTGGCTCGAACATCTCGCCGCATGGGGCTCAACCTGGTCACCAGAAGACTACGAACACGTCTCCATCACCATCCTCTTCTTCGGTGGTGGTCTCCTCGGTATGCTCATCGAAAGCACCCACATCCGCAACCTCCTCTCCACCTCCATCCTCATCACACAAGAGAACCAAGAACAAACCCACCACACCATCAGCCCAACACACCAACAAGACCCAGAATGGAAAGAACCATCCCACTACCACGTCTCCCTTAACCCCCTCCCAGCCCTCGTAATCCTCCTCCTAGGTCTAATGATGAGTTCCCACACCCAAGACTCAATGATATCATCCATGATCCACAAACAATGGGGTTTCCTCCTCGTCGGCGCCTCTCTCTCCCGCGCCACCACCTACCTTTTATGCTACCTAAAACCACAGTCTTCATACCTCCCCGCTCGACCCCCGAGCGAACTCATCACCGCCTTTTGTCTCATGGCCGGTGGTCTCATCTTCATGGCCAGTTCGAGGGATGTGGTCATGGCTATGGAGGGTAATGGGTTGGATGCCATGTTTGGTTTTACGGTGGGCATGGGACTTGTTGCCATGGTCATGGCTTGGGCTGTTGTTGTCATGGCGGTTAAGGGGTGGGCGGAGCGAAGGGAGAAGAGGAGAATGTGTACAATTCGGACTGTTTAATGTTTATTTGTTATTGTTTTGGGTTTTCTTGGAATATGGGGATGGGAGGGGAAATGGTGATGGTGATGATAATGATAATGTTACGTGTTGTTAGTTTTGGGTCGTATGGATGGATGGATGGGTGGGTGGATGGATGATTGATATACCTCTAGCTGCGTTTTTGCGTCTCACCTGCACTCTCCTATCACGAGGTTTCCGGCGCTTATGATTTTGGTATACCTCACACCACTGAATGGGCGAGTATGTAATGTGAATGATATTTCCCAACGAGATAACAAACAAACGATCATTGCCGTATTTGATCATCATCACTAGGAAGGAGTATCAGCATACACCTAAGCTCAAACTCACCACAAACATCAACATAGCTACATTTCCAGTTTTCAAAGGCAAAGAAAAAAAAAAGGACAAGCCCCCTCCCCCAATTGTAAAAAAGACACGACAAATCGGATAAATGGATTGATTAATTTTGATCGATTGATTCTCCCCTCGCTTTCTTCATTCTTCATTTCTCATCTCGTCTCTACATAACATAATCGTGTCATCTCTCCCTCAAAAACCATAACCATAACTGTTCTAATCTCAACTCATGTCATGTCACGTCACGAGGAGTCCGCCCATTTTATCATCCACTGCAGTGCACGCCCAATCTAATAGATCCCCCCAAGGCCCAAAACCAGAGACGCCAAAAGATGAGAAAGAAGGCCAAGTAGTAGAAGAAGAAGAAGAAGAAGAAGAGGAGGAAGAAGAAGCATCAAGAGATCAACATCGACCTTATTCCCGCCCAATTGGTTGCGTCCACCTCACAGTCGATGGACTCGAAGGCCGGATAGCGTCTGTCGGTGAATCCCGCCCGAGTTGATGCGTCCGTCTTAACACTCTTGGACTCGAAGGCTGATCATGAACCGCACCTTTCTGTAATTCAGGTACGTAACGTGCGCGGACTGAAGGTCCTGAAGATTCCGTCGCCGCATTGGCAATGTGTCTGAGCCGCTCCATGCCTTTCGCCAAAGCGCATTAGCAAACTCGCTGCACTGAAGTAGAGAGGAAACGATGGGAAAAAACGCCGCCATTATGCTCCCGCTTGCCGACAATATGAGGGGAATCGGGGAAATGCAAGTAAGCTACAAAATGCAAAGGATACAAAGCTCAAAAGAAAGGAGGTTGTTAATCTCCCGTCAGCTTATCCAAGACACTCATACTTAGAAGCATAACCAGTAATCCAATCGTAACTATTATCAGCAGCGAGAATCCGAACCAGCCGAGAATCATTGCCGCGGTGCCGACGCCGGACTTGACGCTGCCGTTTCCAAAGTCTTGTGCTATTGTTGAGGCGGCTACGGAGGCCGTATGTTGCCATAGTACCGAGACGAGGACGAAGACGCTGGAGACGAAGATTAGGGCGAGGGCGACTTGGCAGACTGGTCGGGAGGGGAACGGTTTGACGTCAATGTCGGAGCCTGTTAGATCATCGTGTTCGTAGTGCCATCCTGGGAATGTCGCCAGTAAGATGAAGCACACGAAGGCGAGGATGATGGCGACAATCCTGTAGGTGTTAGCGGTTGTTTAAACGTGGAGCGAAAGGTGACACTCACAAGAGGTATGGGAATACGACTGCGTCTTTGAAGGTTTGCGCCACCCAGATCAAATTCAGGGGATCTTGACCTGGCGAGGTTTGTTGCGCGAGTGCAGTGGCATTGTTCGAGCACAGCCATCCTGATCCATCAGGCGTTGTGCAGATGCCGAAGTACCCAACGCGGACTTCTAGAACTGCTGAGCCCACAATGTTCTTAATTGCGGAGACTGTTCCAGGCGATGCTTGTGACGGAGCATACACGGGGTTGTATGGTGTGTAGTAGAGGGAGATGAGAAAGATGCCCGGTATTAATGGCGAGGTTGAAGAACATCCTGCGAGGAGAAGTGCTGATGGTGGTTAGTAATAGTTCCTCGCAGCGGACAAGCCATTGACGTACATAGTAATATTATCGCAATTGCTATTAGCAGCATGAGAACATGATGGTAGCCAAGCCACGGTATGAATCCTGCAGTTGTGGGTTAGCTGCGCTCTGTCAAGAAACCATTGTCCCCAACGTACTTTGCATGCCGATGGCAAATCTTCTGTTCGCCATCCTGTCTTTGTGCTTGCTCTTCCGCCTTTGCTCTCTTCAGCTGGAGTACTCCAGCGGCTCCCGAAGGGCCGGGAGATTGTAGAAATGAGGTGTCGATGCTCGAGTTTGCAGATCGTGTTCGCTCTTTCCTGTCTATTCAGAAAGAAAGGAGTTGGGACGGATACGTCGATTGGTTTGTTTGTTGTCGGCTCGGAGTGTTGACACTGCGTGTTCAAGGGTCAGGAATTGTATGCTGTGGGATGTTTGTGTAGAAGGGAAGAGTTGGAGGAAGGATTGCTTAGCCCTTGATGTTGTCCAGATCTTTCTCCAGCACGAATTCTGGTGGTAGGTAATAGTGGTTGAATATTTGGAGGTTGGTAAACCCAGCCTCGTACCTGCCGTGCCTGCCTCGACATTCTGACGCGCTTTGCTTCATTGGCACGGAAACGTGGGTCTAGGCTTACAAAGGCTTAGCGCCCGCATCTCTGACAGGGGCTCCCAGGAACAACCAGCCTCGCGCATTCTTGTTCGCCATGAAAGTATCAATGAGATCTCACCACGTACAACATGGACGCCTCAAAGGCCGTCAAAATGAATTTTGTCTACATCTCTCACAGAGCAAATGGCCTCCCTCACCAGTTGTCTCAGCAGTCTAGCAAGGACTTCGCTGTGAGCTTCACAGTGTATCCCCCTGTCTATAATCACCAGGCTGGAATGTTCCAAGCGGGAACCGCGCCAGGCACCAGGAACAAGATAGCAATGCAGGGGCACGACGGGCCTAATGATTGCTTGTTGTTGACTTGCCGTCGACAGCTCGCGATGATATGCCCTCACCGAGTGCATTGCCTCCGTCGTCAAATTTCAAGTTTCAATATGCCCACACAATCGGAATCGTGAGTATTATTGGATGCCGACTCTGTTTCCGAGCCCTGTTGCATACATCGCTGCCGTCGCAATATTAAGTACTAGAACACCAAGCAAGGGACCAAAATAGATTCTTCCTATCAACACTTAATTTTATAACCATCCCGCTTCTCTTCTTCCCGAATCTCAAACATGATCTGCAGCGCTGTGAAGACTGCCGCGCAAGCAACGATCGCGAAAATTCTCCCTTCAATCGTCTCCGCAATCCCAGCAAGCACCCCTTTCAAACCCTCCCATCCAATCGCAAATCCAACAAGATTAGCAACACTCATCATGAAGATGTTGCCCACAGAACCGATCCCTGTAATGATCCTGTGCGCATTTTCATGACCTCTCCATCTGCGTTCGGGGAAAAGCATTTTGCCGATAACTTCGGGAAGAATAAAAAGAACGATCAGCCAACCCCACATTAAGAGACGCAAGTTGATGTCGTGCCAGAGAGCAACAAAGGTGAAGATGATGAGGTAATTGGCAATGGAGCGGGCAGTTCCTCTCCAACCAGTTGAGGTGCTACCACCTAATGGGATGAACAGATACCGAACGAGCCATCTGTTATAACTTCTATGCCATCCGCGCCAGAACTTTATGGTCGAGGGTGCGTTACTCATGCATCGCACCATATTTTCAGGTGGATCGATGCCGTCGACAAGAGCCCATAATCGGAAGAATCGCCACGGGATGAGCAATTTGAGCCAAATGATATGAAGGTTGAAGTAGCCCAACATGGTTAATTGCATCGGTGTGAACAGTTTCCAGTCGGGCTGCGCATTGAAGATAGCGACGGCGTACAAGTAGTGTTGGACTATCACTTCCATGCAGAACAGCGCAACAACGAAACGGATCGCGAAACGAGTTGTACGGTCCGTCCGTATGGTCGGCGATTGGTAGCGGCACTGCGAGATATAATCGTTGAAAGTGATAATAGGGCCTGCCAGGTATAGAGGCGAGTACAGGGCGTATGCAATGTAGTTGCGGAAGGAGTAGTCCTCCGGTCTGGCTGGTGTTCGGACTCGATCATTCTCAGACAGATTTGCAGGATCGAGTTGCTTCTTCTTTGGGTTGTTAGCTAGTTTCTAGGTGCGCCTTCGATGAGACGATGAACAAACCTCGATTGCGTTGCCACCGCGCTTTTGGAGGCTCCACTTGTAGTCGAGATTGAAACTTATCAAGCGTAAGACTGTCAGATTGAAGAGCACCTCCCAACGAGAGAGCAGGCCACCGCGGTCATCAAGCCAGTGTCCCCAAGTTTCACCTGTTTTCTCGGCACCTAAGGGAGCCGAGAGGAAAGTGGCGATGCTAGCGTATTTGTAGCCTCGGCCATATTCATTTGCGAATAGAATAGCAATGTTGAATGTCCATGTGATGAATGTTAAGTACTGCATAGGGACAGATTTCGCCAGCTTGTAATTCAGCCAGAGAATGAGAACCACTTTGAATGCAGAAAATCCATGCAAAGCAGCGATGAGAATAAACGCGAAGTAGAAATCAAAGGAAAGGCGCTGCTCCTGACGAGCACTTGCCGCAACATGTGCTGATAGCCCTTGGGAAAGGCCATCATGTCTACCTCCATTACTTGGTCGGACGTTGGTGTAAGTGGAAGTCCTCCAGAAAGCGTCGTAAGCCTTCCGGCAGAGTGGATGTAAAGTCAAAAGAAGAAGCAAGTACGGCAAGTTATCGCGAACAGAAGCATATTGACCATCAGAGTTATCCTGTGGATATGGTCAGCTTTTAGTATTGAGTTATGCCGGCATAGTGGTTCCATCAATTCAGCAGCCCCGGGATTTCTCAACACCGCCGACTTGTGGTCGGGTTTGTTATGAACCTGGCGCCCTCAAGAAATGATTTCATCGGCTTTCTTCTCGATTACTTACAACTTTACGACCAGGTATCCATCCTGGAGAGAGCAAATGCTCGTACGCTGGATACGAAGGATGGGTAGCTATCACATGCTGTCAGCCGAGACACCGTAAAGGCAGAGATAGAAGTGCACACATTGTGAGACATCATAGACAGCTTTGAACATCATCGGTACGCAAGTGATGAAGACGAAGTAGTAGACGTAGAACTCCCATGTATTCCATAAAGATGGTCTAGCATCTGGGAGAGACTGAGTCGGTGCTCCATTCGGCCGACTCTTCGTGACCCTTTCCTCTGATGAACTGGGTATCGATGGAATCTCCTGAAGTTCTGTGTTTGCGTGCTTTGGGGGCACATTTGCTGGTATGCTGAACCGCGTGTCTAGCGTGTCGAGGCAATAGATCTTGCGAAAGGAGTGTCGCCACATCATGGTACTGGATCTGTACAAAGCATCCCCGAGCGAAGAAAGATGCGGCAAAGAAGAGAACAGTCCTGTATATTATAGAAGAGAATCGTGCTTCTTTTGTGTTTTATATCGAAGTTGCCAGATAGTAGATGCTCACGAGCCTCAGGTACCCCTTAATTAACCCTCCTCAACCCTGAGGCAGCAACGTTCTGATTCGATGAGGCTTTCAATGTCACAGAACAGAACAAGCCTTGCACATGCGCCCATCCCGACCTCTCCATCGTCAATCATATAATTACATCGCCGACCATCGCATTCAATTCCTCAAAACTACGCGCATCATGGCGATGCCCAATCAATTCACAGCGCCCGCACAGGAATACGGTGGAGGTATGCGCGCACTCCAACACCTTGCAGCGCGTTCCCTTCAGGCTAACCATTGTATGTCACCAGATGAAGTATCAGCCCTCGTTCTAGATCCTGGCTACTCGACAACGCGCGCTGGGTTTGCTGGCGAAGACACACCAAAGTCTGTGGTTCCAACATACTACGGCTTCCTCTCTAAGAACGGCGACAACAAGCTCCTCTTCGGCGAGAACGAGCTACACACCCCCCTATCCAACCTCGACATCCGGAACCCTTTAGCTGAGAGCGGTTCGGAGGATTGGGTGAATGATTGGGACACCGCGACAAAGCTCTGGGAGTACTCCATCACATCACGCTTAACGGGTCCTCGACCAAGCGATCCAAAGACCAACGGCCTCAACGATGCGGAAGGCGATGCCGACGTGGAGATGGAGGGAGTTGATGAATACGAGAAGCCAATGGCTGACAGCCCGCTGCTCATGACAGAGCCTGGGAAGACATCAATCAAGTCAAGAGAAAAGGCGATCGAGAATGCGATGGAGAATTGGGGCGTTCCTGCGTTCTGGCTTGGACGAAGCGGAGTACTGGCAGCGTAGGTGCGAGCTACTGACATTGAATCAAGGCCCGTCCGCTAATCATTGCCTCAGATTCTCGGCGGGAAAAGCCACGGCACTCGTAATTGATATTGGCGCGTCAGGAATCCAGATCTCCCCCGTAAATGAGGGATTGATCCTCAAGAAGGGGGTCCGCTCATCTCCACTAGGCGGCAACTGGATGTCAAAGCAGATTCGCATACTGTTTGCCTCTCAGCAAACTGTCGTTCCCCTCGTGCCTCACTATATGGTCAAATCCAAGATTCCCGTCGAGGCTGGACAACCCTCACAAGCCACATACAGACAGTTTGAGAAACCTCCGTCAAACACATTTCGTCAGTGGGAAGAGGAGCGTGTCTTGACCGAGTTCAAGGAGTCAGTAGTGCAGGTTTGGGAACAGCCTGGGCGTCTAAAGGCCGGAGGAAACGAGGAGCGAGCGAGGAACTGTCCAAACCGACCTTTCGAGATGCCGGATGGATGGAATCAGGTCTTCGGTGCTGAGAAATTCTTCCCGGCCGAAGGTATGTTCGACGCAGATGCAGCTTTGGTGGACTTGGAAACACCCAAACCCAAGCCTGAGCACACAATTCCTATGCTCATAAAAGCAGCCATCAATTGTGTTGACTCAGAGCTGCGACCGACTCTACTGAACAATATTGTTGTCTGTGGAGCCGGCTCATTGTACCAAGGGCTTGTGCGGCGAATCGACCTTGAGGTCAACACGCTCTATCCCGGCCCACGAGTGCGAGTCCAGGCCTCAGGTCAGGTCGTGGAGAGAAAATATGCAAGCTGGATCGGTGGCAGTATACTGGGCAGTCTGGGAACGTTCCACCAAGTAAGCGTATTTCAAAATGTATTTCACATGTATAGAAATGCTGACCATCGTAGATGTGGATCTCAAAAAAGGAATTCGACGAGCATGGACCCAATATCATCGAGAAGAGATGCAAATAGACCTCCTAGTTAGCCTGGATACATTCGCAACAACACTAGGATGGACTCTGGGTGTCCAACACGGCGTCAAAGGAGTTTGAGCAGGACCCCATGGGACCAGTTTTTGCACCGAACGGGTCGAGCAAGATCTGTAGCATATATGTACTAGAATAAGCAGAGGTGATCCGGTTGTACGCGCGCAGCGAGGCACCCATTCATGCCCCTTTTCCACATCCTGCAATTTGAAGACAATAGAGCCCCCTGTTATGGTCAGTAGCGCAAGATTGCCACAAGCCTCCAGCATCGAACCCGAATTGAAGGTGATATCGGTATCACAAAAAGACATGCTGTATCAAATCATCATATAAATCATGTATTTGACCTTCAGCATGAACAATGAACATAACTACGTATACCAGGCTTCACGCTTTGATCTCAAATATACTAAGTACTCTGATACTATTCTGGCACCTTGGGTCGAGTGCCAAATCTGGTTGCACCATGTGGGCTTCCATGAAAATTTAAATCAATAATTATGTTTTCTATTGTGCCAACAAAATCCCATCCATTCTCGATATGATGGAAAAGAACTTTGAAATGAAAATTATTATCAAAGTCACGTCGTCAGTTACCCCAGGTTTTCTGACAAGGTCACGGTGCCCCGGATCTTCAAGTTCCATGCAGACGCGTTAGCAATCGACTTTATCCCATTCGACAACGGCCGAGGCTCAAATCACGACTCCCCTCACAAAAAGTACACCGATACCGATACCGAGCTAGACTGCGACGCCAAATTAACCATGTACTGTGTAGATATATGTTTACCGTAGAGATTGAAATCATTCAATCCATCCGTGCACCGTTCTTCTTGCTATCTGTCCTGCTACCTGGCTACCTACTTATACCGTGTCTGCTCGCTCCCTCGGGCTGTGTTTCCATTCGACTGAACTCGCAGTGCTCGATCCATCTCGCTTGCTCCTCCAACGATTCGTTAAAGCTATTCTATCTGATAATGGGCGCAAAGACATTCTCTAGGGCCGAAGTGGCCAAGCACAATACCTCTGAGGATCTGTGGTGTATCATCGACCATACAGTTTATGACCTCAGCGATTTCATAGACGCGCATCCTGGAGGAGAAGTTGTGCTTAGGCAAATTGCTGGGACAGATACTACGGCTGGTAAGTTTCGAACTCCCAAAAGATCTCTCTTTCCGCGGACCGCAAGCGATCGCGGCCCTCGAGACAAGCTTTCTCTCCTCTCCCAATTCCAATTCTTTGCTGACCCTGGAAACAGCGTTCTACAATCTTCACCGTGATGAAGTTTTACAAAAGTATGCCGATCTCGCTATCGGAACCATCCAAGGCGAGAAACCAGAGATCATACACATGAAGAAAGGCGACCTAAGCCAAGTCCCCTATGCCGAACCCCTCTGGCTTCGACCGGAGTTCAAGAGTCCATACTACAATGATAGCCATAGAGCTTTGCAAAAGGCAATGCGCATATTCACGGACACATATATCACACCCATAGCCCAAGCCCGAGAGGCCGATGGAAAATATGTAGACCAGGAACTCATTGATCGCATGGCAAAGGAGAATATCATTGCCATGAGATTGGGACCGGGGAAACACCTACATGGAAAGACCTTACTCGGAGGCATTGTCAAACCAGAAGAATTCGATTATTTCCATGATTTGGTGCTCAGCCAAGAAATGTCGAGAACGAATGCGAGGGGATTTCAGGACGGGAATTTGTCAGGTTTGGTCATTTCATTGACGGCGGTGCAAGAGTGGTTGAACAATGAGGGGTTGAAGAAACATGTTAATGAGGAGTGTTTGAGTGGAAGGAAGAAGATTTGTCTCGCTATCAGTGAGGCATTTGCTGGTTCTGACGTTGCTGGAATTAGGACGACTGCCGGTTCGTCTACCTCGTTCTCCTCGTGAACGAGGGAAAGCTAATATGGTGTACAGAGAAGACCCCAGATGGAAAGCACTACATAATCAATGGCACCAAGAAATGGATTACAAACGGCATGTTCGCAGACTGTATGTCGCCCACTTCCCTTCTTGCAACTCCACCTAACCCCAAGTCTAGACTTTGTAACAGCCTGCCGCACGAAAAAAGGCTTCTCTGTCATCCTTGTCCCTAAAGGGGAAGGCCTAGAAGTCTCTCCCATAAAAACTTCGTACAGTTCCACAGCCGGCACCGCATTTGTCGAATACAACAACGTCAAAGTTCCCGTAGACCATCTCATGGGCGAAGAGGACAAAGGATTCGTAGTCATAATGTCCAATTTCAACCACGAGCGCTTTGGAATGTGTTGTGGCACAATCAGAAAACAACGAACCATTGTTGAAGAATGCCTCAAATGGTCGAACCAGCGGATTGTGTTTGGTAAGAGGTTGATCGATCAGCCTGTTATTCGGCAAAAGTATGTTTCGTTAATCCCCCAATCTTGCTGATTTCGAATTATGCTGATAATATTGTTTAGACTCGCCAAAATGATTTCCCTTGTCGAAGCAAACCAAGCTTGGCTAGAATCACTTGCATACCAGATGAACAATCTAACCTACAAACAACAATCTAAACTCCTCGGCGGTCCCCTCGGTCTCCTCAAATCCTTTGCAACACGCTCAGCACACGAGATTGCTGATGATGCTGTCAACATTTTTGGAGTAAGTTTCCCCTATCTTTCCTCATCATCTCTTCTCATGTCAACGATGTCTCGTCGTCTCAACCATCCCTCATCATCTCACCCGAAAGGAGAATGTAAACTAACATGTCTCAAAGGGCCGCGGTCTCACCCAAACGGGGATGGGTAAAGTCATCGAGATGTTCAACCGAACGTACAAATTCGATGCCATTCTCGGTGGTGCAGAGGAGGTATTAGCAGATCTTGGTGTGAGACAGGCTATGAAGTTCATGCCGAAAGCTGTATTGTAGATTTCGCCGCTCGACTCGTCTTGAATGCTGAGCTTTCTTCTGTTTTGTATATATCTGTTAGGTTTCGTGAGAAATAGTCAGTGTAGAGTGAGATGATTTTTGCCAAGGAAAGCTTGTCTGCATTTCATCCCCGCCCCGTCATCACGAGTCTCCACTCGCCATCCCCGGCACAATAATAGCCGTCGAGGTCGAAGAGCCTGCCAAACAATGGAACCACTCTCGTAGCTCCCGCCCGCGATCAACGCCATGCGCGTGACGGTGGGTCCCATGGCTCCGCACTCGCCATATTTTCGCAAGTCCGATCCTCTCTTTGATTCTTGGGTCGTGGCATTCCTTATCGCGCCAGGACAGTCAGTGGCTTGAAAGACATCATGGATGCTATTGAGACGAGAAGGAAAAGGAAGGACGATGAACCTTTTATATTGCCGGGAAAGGAAGATGTTTCCATGACCCATCATGACCAAGCTGTGTAAGTGCTTTCTGCCTGCCCTTGGATTTTCGGACCCACTGAATATTCTGTTGCCTCTCTTCTCTGGGAAAAACACTGTCTGGCGTTGGATTATCTTGGACACCTTTTCTAAGAGCAAGGTATTGGTTGAGACGCACGTCAAGGCATTTTGGTCATTGTTGTATTGATTATCAAAGGATATCGCTGACATGCATCTGAAAATCAGTTGGGAGACGCGAGACACTTATGGTCCTCCTGGTACATTATTTCCTTTCACCTTGCGTCGACTGTGCTAATGATTACAGGGTTTCGCGGCATCTTTACAAATCATTATGTAGCACTGTGTGCTGCGTTCTCGGCGTTGGGTGGATTTCTGTTTGGCTATGAGTATGTTTTTCTCAAAGAACACCAGATTTATACACCGGCTAACATTGCACCAGTCAAGGAGTTGTATCAGTAATACTCGTCATGGATCAATTCTTGAACAGATTCCCTCGAGTTGCCGAGAGAGCATCGGGCGCTGGCTTTTGGAAAGGACTCCTCACTGCTATGATTGAGTTGGGCGCATTAATAGGTATTATGCACCGAATTCATCTGTAGTATATCGCTGAAAGATTGCGCAGGTGCACTAAATCAGGGTTGGGTTGCTGACAAGATATCACGTAAATACTCGATCGTGGTAGCGGTGGGTATCTTCATCGTCGGGTCCGCTCTACAAACTGCAGCAGTCGACTACGCTATGCTTGTCATCGCTCGTCTAATTGGCGGCGTGGGGATCGGAATGTAAGCTTCCTTTTTCTCCAAAGAAAAAAGTACATGTTAACATGATCAGGCTCTCTATGGTAGTCCCCCTCTATATCTCCGAAATCTCGCCCCCAGAAATGCGAGGCGCCCTATTGGTTCTCGAGGAATTTAGTATTGTCACTGGTATCGTGATCGCCTTCTGGATAACATACGGAACCCAATACATCCCCTCAGAATGGTCCTGGCGCCTTCCTTTCCTCATCCAAATCATCCCAGGTCTCATCTTAGGAATCGGAATCATCTTTCTACCCTTCTCACCACGTTGGCTCTCTTCCAAAGGCCGAGACCATGAAGCCCTCGAAGCTCTCGCTCGCCTACGCGGTCTGCCAACAGAGGACAAACGAGTCCGTCAAGAATGGTACGATATCCGTGCCGAAGTGACGTTCCAACAAGAAGTTAGCCGAGAACGCCATCCCCAGCTCCATGATGGCTCCAAAAAATCCCGCGCTAAGTTGGAAATCGTATCGTGGACCGATTGCTTCAAAAAGGGCTGTTGGAGACGTACACATGTTGGCATGGGTCTCATGTTCTTCCAACAATTCGTCGGTATCAATGCGTTGATTTATTATAGTCCCACGCTTTTCCAGACAATGGGGCAGGGACATAGTATGCAACTCATCCTCTCTGGCGTCCTTAACATCGCACAACTTGTCGGCGTTTCCACGTCTCTATGGACGATGGATCGATTTGGCCGAAGACCGCTTCTACTTTGGGGAAGTGTGGTGATGTGTTTCAGTCACGTCATCATCGCAGCGCTTGTAGGCCAATTCTCGAGTAATTGGCCTGCGCATAGAGGACCTGGATGGACGAGCGTGGCATTTTTGTTTCTGTATATGGTTGGTACGTATCCTCCTTTCTTAACTCTAACCCTTCCCATCTCTTTTCTTCTCACTGACTTGGTCGATAGCCTTCGGCGCATCATGGGGTCCAGTCCCCTGGGCCATGCCCGCCGAAATCTTCCCCTCCTCCCTCCGCGCCAAAGGCGTCGGTCTCTCCACCGCGTCCAACTGGCTCAACAATTTCATAATCGGTCTCATCACTCCCCCCTTGGTCCAAAATACCGGTTTTGGCGCTTATGTCTTTTTCGCCGTGTTTTGTGGGTTGAGTTTTGTGTGGACTTGGTTCTTTGTTCCGGAGACGAATGGGCGGAGTTTGGAGCAGATGGATCATGTTTTTAAGGATTATAGGGGGGAGGATGAGATGGCTAGGAGGGTGAGGATTGAGAGGGCCATTCTTGAGGGAGAGGTGGGGGATGGGAGGAGTGGGGAGGTAGGTGACAAGAGTAGACTTCAGAATGAGAATGAAGGAAAAGAGGGCGTGAAAGTGTAATGTCGAAGGGCCTGTTGAATATTGATTGGGTGAGCGCAAATATGTGTAATCGTAATTTTGTAACTGATGATACTCCCATCCAAAGCAATTTTCTTTTGCCGAGCAATTCGACGATCTCTCAGCTAATATACGGAGAATATTGGGGCGAGATATGTTATGCCTTTCTTCGGATTAGATCATGAAGAACGGTCCATAACAGTGATTCTGGTTTTCGACTAGGCCTTGGGACAAGAGCATAACTCATCTTCTCCATAGATGATGTTTCTTCTGCTCTTCCTTCTCCCTCGCAATTGTCGCTGCATACCCTCTTTCACGAAGAAAAACTTACCAACCAAACCCAATGAAACAACAAATCCTCATCCCTCCCCTTTCTACTCCAACAACCTTTCCCTGCTCTAACAACGGCCACCTTCAGCCGCAAGAAAGCGACTATAACTGAGGCTAATTGCATGACCTTATAACATCACAAAAAACAAGAACCACAAGACCTACCCAGGATCGAAAGATATAGAATGTCGTAGATGAATTCCTTCCAATCGAGAAAGTTCCCACGAGGGTGATGTGAAGAACGATTGTCGTTGTTGCTGTTGATGATGATAATGATCCCCAACTCCCAGATAAATAAGAGAACCCATCTCAACACAAACAAATTCCCACGACTTTAATTAAGAAGATCAAAACTTCACCACCACAAACCAACCGTCTCTTACCCAATCTTCCACCTCACCCTCCAAAGTAAAGAGTTCGATTTTCGGATTGCCTCACAATAGGCTTTGCTATTCAGCCTCTTTTCATCATTGACCACATTTGATCCAAAAACTTGCCATCATTGAGGAGCATTTCCCTAGGTAGATCTTGAGCCGCATCTAGAAAGCTCAGTTCTATTCATAAAACATACATACATAGGATATCAGTGCCAGCCTCTCATCACTCAGTCATGCCTTCTGCATGCCAGCCGTCCCCGCATGCTCGAAACTACCAAACGCCATCCCGTCCTCCCTGTATGCCATGGCAGTCTCTCTTCATCCAATCATGTAACAAAACGTGGAGAGAACCTATCAATTCTCTCCTTCACGACCCCGGACCATTCTCTCGCGCATAATGCGCTCTGTCGTCTCTTGGCCCCGCTCCTCGTTCGGATCGGCACGAGGTTGTGTTCCTCCGGTCGTATCGAGTACCTCGGCATCGTAGGTCACACCATCCAGCATTCTCGCGTCTTGCCTCTGTACATCCATACCCTGATTATTGCTGAGCGTGCTGACACCAGACATTGGGCTGGGAGGAACCTGTTCACGTAAATGCGGGGGAACCGCACTGACTTTGCTAGCGACTGGACTGCCAATTATGCTTTGTTGCCTTGCTGGTGTGCGAGCTCCTTCGCCAAAACCCACCAGACTCTGCTCATCACTTAAGCCGCCCATGGAGGAATTGTCCACGTCTTGGTCCTCACTCATTTTGTCCGCGTCGTACATCTCGCTTCCACTCGCCCATGTGGTGCGCCCACCAACACTGCCTGTTGCTGAAGCACTGCCGACTGTGCTGCGTTCGCGCATGATTTGAGGCTGTCCACTGCCGTCGAAATAGCCTTGTGTTGGGTGGGATGGTTGGCCGATCGAGCCTGGTGTAAGGTTGCGCGGAGAGTTGGCCATGCGATCGAGGCCGGCGAGACGGGAGATGCGATCTGCACGCTCAGCGTCCATGGGGTGATGGTGGTGTTGTACGTGTCCGCGATGACCATCTTTGATAGCGACTGTGGACAGCTCGCTCATGGTCGTTGTTCCCGAGTTTGGGGTTCCTCTGTGGTTGATTAGAGGAGTCTTCTCTGGCTTGTTGGACTGGTACAAACGGAATATCACTGGGAGTTGCAACATCATTACCGTCCTGTGGAGGTGGAAGGTTGATGATCATAGGCGTGTCTTTTCCGGAGGACATGCTGAATTCGTATGGGTGGGTGGAAGATGTATGGAGGTTGTTGTATTGGGGGTTGATAGCTGTAGTGGGATTTGTTTGGCGGTGGAGAGGTGTTGGTGGTGTGGAAGAGGAATCAGTTGCTCGTGTCGTGTCTCTGTAAACAATTGTCTGTATCTGTGTATTACTTGAAGTGATTGGTGCTGCGGGGCCAAAGGACAAGGACGGGGACGGGGCATAAGGTTCTGGGGAAGAAGTGGGTATGCCGTCATCGAGGGAGCGCACGTGATACCCCTGATTCACTCCACCTTTCCTTTCTCAGCCATGCCGAAACATCAACACCATGATCCATCCCATCGAATACAATACAATACGATACGATCGATACGATGACTACATCCAATACGGCAAATGCATACAAGACAGAGGAAGACGACAGCCTGGAATCATGGATACCCACTTAATCCTCTCGTTGTAAACCGTGGATCCCACGAACAATTCTTTGGACAAAAACCGATGGATTTTTATCTGTGGGGTTTGTTAAAAGGTGCTGGAAACATCAGCGGATAGGTCAAATCGCCGTGATATGGACTCCGGAGGCGTCTGGTGTGATGCTTGTTTCATAAAGGCGAAAAAACCATTCGGTCCTGGTTGCAGATTATTGCAGGCTCTCATCGCATTGATCTTGTACTCGATATCTATGGGAGG
This sequence comes from Venturia aucupariae, assembly GCA_003693225.1. Taxonomy (NCBI): domain Eukaryota; kingdom Fungi; phylum Ascomycota; class Dothideomycetes; order Venturiales; family Venturiaceae; genus Venturia; species Venturia aucupariae. Next base: position 69,711 of record QWZN01000123.1, read on the forward strand.
TACGTTAGAGTCTCCTATTAGCAGATGTTCATCTTTTTCTTAAATCCCCTCGTCCCTGTGGAACATCCCATTCCCTCAAATCCTTCCAAATGGTTCGTTATCTATGTAATACTGTCAATTCCCACTACCCTGATTGCCCGAATCTGCAACCAATTTCCCGTCCCCTCCAGAAAAAGCTAACGTAATATAAGGAACTGTACCTGATTATCTCGCACCATGGGCTTGTCATGTTACTCTGGTAATTACGCATTCCTTCCCTTGAGACCCCAGATCGCGCTAATGAATATCAGTGTATTCTAACAATGGGGTCCTGTCTGAAATCCATTTGGATGTCTCGGATTGTAGATGCGAAGGAGAGCTTTAGACACTCTGCCCTTAAAAGAGACATCACCGCGGTGCTGCTTTGGATCGGTATAACAGGTATGCCTCCTGCTTTCGTTTTTCAAAGCCTTCTGTCCGACCTCCCTCTCCGAGAGTGCATATCATGTTGTTGAAAGTACGCACGTTCTTGGCGGCTCCCATGGAGTTCCATAGTAGCATAGGAGAAGCCATTGGCTTGCGGTCATTTGCTTCGATTTTTCTTTGCCCCCGCTTCGGAGCCCCATCCTTCATACCCACAACTAGAAATACACATCACTCACTCAGCCACGAATGACTGACCACCAATCATCCTAGTAACCTGGACTTACCAACTCACCATCATCCCAGACCACCTACGATACAATCACATCATCCCAATTACAATCGGCTGTTACCTTGAGATGTAAGTAAACATACCAACCTCCATATTCGCCATCCCTCATCCCTGCCAACATTCATCAACACCACCTTCCCTCACCATTCCATTCCATTACCACTACGCCGACCACACTTCGTCACCACCTGCGCTTATTCCCTACAATAAATATCCCCCCATTCCCCGCCACATCCATCCAGCACTAACAACCACCCAGTTCCCTATTCACATGGACCTCAATAAAAGACTTGGAAGCGAAAAAGGACATGCGCGTACTAAGGGAGAAGATAAAAAATACACCTTTGCCGCGGGATTTCTTGAGTGAAGAACGTGCTTGAAATTCCTCCTTGATGGAAAAGAATGGTCAATATCTCGGCTTGAATTCGAATGGGTTGTTGTTGTTGAGGATGTAGTGAATTATTTTATTTTATTGGTGAGGATGCCTTCGTGGTTTTTTTTCCTCTTTTGGGCGGAGGGAATACGTGGGTTATTTTTGTTTTGGAGTGGGACTTTGGGATGGTGATGTGGCGGTTTGGGGAAATGAAGGAGGGATTGGATATAAGAGGAACGGATGAGAGAAGAAATAACAGAAAAGAAAAGAGGAGAAGTTGGCAAGAAAACGGAAAAGAGAGAAAGAAAGGGAGACCTTGGTTATGATCGGGCCACTATTGGCTTTGAAAGATGTGGAGAATACCCAAGTCCAGACTTCCCCTCCCCCCGCATTCAAGATGCAAAGTAGTCGGTGAAATGACAATCTAGCCACCATCATCATAAACACAAGCGCAGAACAGTTTGATTATTATATTTTACCGTTATCAGTGTCATCGCACTAGGAACATACCTATCATGACCATCCATCTATCAAATATTTCCCAAGCTTTCTATATAACTCCACATCACATCGAAGATTTCGCATCCCCTTACATACCAACAAAGCACTTCTCCCAGAATCCACCGGCTCTAGCAAAACTCAAACTCTCCACAAACTTGCTGAGAGTACACAGACCGCGTTGGTTACCACCACACGTCTCCAACGGCACAACGCGATCATTGATCAGCACCCTAACCATCTCCTCTGTCTGCCCATCACACTGCAGCTTCTCAAAATAAGCCCGTCCAGCGAACGGCACAACCCAACTAGCCGAGAACCCATCTGTCTTCTCAGGGGGAGTGAAGGTTGTATTCGAAAGCGGCGTCGTAGTGTTGAATAATCCGAATGCAGAAAAGATATTCATCATATCATTATCGTGACTGAAATCCGCAAAGAGGGTGTGATTTTTCCCGATTGGAAAGGTGGAGGGATTACTGTCCAAAGTGTGGTTTGTCGTTGTTTGATCCTTGACTGGAGAATTCGTCATGCGTGCAATCAATTCATTGACGTATCCAACGCCTTGTGTAGGACCAAGCTTGCTTCCGGGACCGTAGCCGTAGTATTTCCCTAGAGATTGGTAGTAATCGTAGTCTTTCCATTCCGTGTCTGTGAAGAGGTAGCAGAAGTCTGAGATTTTGCCTGTTGGGGAGGCGACGGTGTTGAAAGCGCAAAGGTCCATGAGATAGATTGTGTTGGTATTGTTTAGGTTGGCTTTGGGCAGGTCTGCATTGATTCGAGCAGTGATATTAGGGACGAAGATGGCGATCCATTTGTTTTGAGCGGCGTCGCCTAGAGCGGAGCTGAAAGCCGGACAGTTGTCGATGCTGAGGGTGTTGTTGTATTTTGCTCCTTCGGGAATGACTTCGATGGCAAGAGAGGAGACGTTTTTTCCAGACTTCTCGACCTCTTGGACTGCCTGTTGATAGCCTAGTGTCCAATTGTATGCTGAATCAACAACTCTTTGTTGGCCTGCCGAGCGAACAAATGCAGTCGTGTGCTTCGCCAACTCCTTGTAGCGCAGGTAGAACTTGACGCCCTGATTCACCATTTCTTGCTGGCCGAGTGTAGTCAACTGGTCCGCTCCCAATGTATACTCATAGTCGTTGAGGAAGGCGTATTTTCCTGTAAAAGTCCCAACTTTGCTCTTCAAGCTCTTGATCAGATCACTGTATGTCTGGGTCTTGGAAGCGGTAGGATCGCGAGCGCCGTGACGGGATAGTGATTGAGCGAAGGTGACTGTGCATGTCTCAGGAACGCTTGCCTCTATCACAGATGGCACACTGTAGTAGGGCGAATACTGCCCCAGCCAGTGGGAGATTTCAGGTTTGCAGAAGAAGCCATCGAGGCCATCGCATGCCGGCGAGTTGGTGAAGCCGAAAGCTCTGTACCAGCATTAGTCACTTTGGGGTTGATGTGTAGGTATAGCTGTAGTCGCATACCTGCTGATAGCCAAAAGAGAGAAGAATATAGCGAGAGCAGTAGCCTTGAACAGTCTGCGTCGTGCTGGAATTGGACGTCGAGCCTCCTCGCCATCCTCCTCGCGCGGTAAAGTATCATAGGTGTAATTGCCTCTGCGCTTCATCTCCACGGCTCGGGCATGTTCAAGCGATCAATGGCTCCAGTTATCCTGCTGGCGCGATTTCTCGACATAGTTAGTAGCTGCCGTGGTTGCGGTTGAGCCGCAGTTGGAGCGATGCCGGCTGTGACACGTTGGCCGATGAGCCTCATGATTGGTGTCAAGACTTCTGGAAGAAAGGGGGCCTCGATTGCTTTTGAAGAAACCACAGAGACCGGCAGAGTAGCCAAAGCTACAGGTACGAGACAATCAGGCACGTTGGAAGGAAGAGCTGCCCTTTCTACATGTAACGCGAGCCGTGCCTTCGTAACCCATGTCTTTGTGCATCAAGGTTCAGAACTACTCGGGCACTACAAGCTTTGCTATGTGCAAATGTATTTATCAATGACATCCTGACCACCAGCCGGAGTATCTTCGCGAGAAGCTGAGAATAGCGAAACGAATATCATTCGATATGACGACCGTTGAATTCCCGTCTAGTATGCAATGCTGGGGTATATCTCATCAAGAACCATGCGCCAAAATGCAACCTCATCATGCTACAATTCTTTGAATGCCAAGCCACATTCACCTCAACACACCACCCCCTCTTCCTCTCCCCCGGGCAGCAGTTCCCCTGGGCAAGCCACTGCCTCGAGGTATGCCTCTTGCTCTCCCAGCTCCTGCCGTCCCTCGTGTTCGTGAAGGCGCTGGTGTGGAGTATTTCGAGGAAGCCTTGGAAGATTGGGGAGGATGTTCTACAAAAGATGTGTCGTTCGTCCTTTTCAAGCAGATCAGCAAACGTACGGCCTCTTGCCATAAACAAAACCTACATGAACGTCGCATCCCCATCCCCATCTGACTTCGCTCCACCGCCCATCATACCATCGCGCGCGTCCATTTGCGGTCGCAACATATAGGACCTCTTAAAACTCTCTTGCGCCGGCGCCTCTAAAAAATCCACACAAAACGCGTTCATGTTCATGCCATACAAGAAGCCCGCGAAGCTTTCTGAAAACCGGCTTAGGGATTCGTGCATGAGTTGAAGATGCATGAAGTTGGCTTCCAAATCTGCCATTCCATCGCTGAACTCGGCGAATTGAGCTTCTAGGGCATCCAGTGGATTGTAAGCCGCTGCTGTGGAGGCTTGTTGTGAATTGCGGAGCGAGTTTCGAGACGATGGACGCAAAGGCGTGGTTGGTCTGGAGGGTATTCGAGTCCGTGAAGCTGATCGCGAGCGCTGGCGGGTAGGTATGGTGGCATCTGGGGTATTGGAGGCCATGATTTCAGGATTGGGCGTTGTTTGTTGACTGGATTGTTTACGGTTCTTGAGTTCGCGCCTGGACTTCAACACCTCGTGACCTCCAGGGCTGTCTATTCCAATATCGACCAGGATCTTAGTTCTTCTCCCTCCTCAATCTATTCCTCTCTGACTCCATGAAATAATAGGCCACTAACCTGTAAGAAGACAAGATCCCCAGGGTTCACTTCATTAAAATCAATCTCGACGACACCGATTGTCCGTCTAAGTCTCTCATTTCAATTTCATCAAACATCGCTCTTTTTCGTTTTCGCACAACTTCTTTCGTTCGCTGAAGCTGCTAGTAGGCGCAATTCCAAGCTGTGAAAATGAGTTATATATGTCACGGTAAGGCCTTTGTGTACAGATTGACTGTCCCCGATCACACTCATTCTTTCCTACGCTATCATGGCGGTCCTTCAAGTCTTGGCTTTACTCTTATCGGCTTCGCCTCTGCTTATATCCGCGGAATGCACGAGAGAATCTCTCATCGCAGCTCGGGATGCTTTCTTCAAGGCAGCTCCAGCGAAACCACAGAACCTGGCAGCGAATGTCATAGTGGCATTGAACAACAAGCCGACTCCGTTAGACTCGACTCCGTACTCCAAGATTCCCACTTCAACATGGACGGCACTACAAGCCCAGGCCGTAGACACTGAGATGTGCGAAATCGCAACCTTCAAAGTCGCAAGTCAACAGCTCCTCAGCACACGTCTCAAACTTGATGCCGCTGGCGCCATTTCCGAGATTGAATTCCTACAAGCAGTGCAGGGAGATCAGTTCTTCCGCCCGACAGGGTTTCCCAAAACTACACCTCCGATGTTCGAAGAAAAGCAAAGGCCCGCACCTCCACCAACCGTACCTGAGCAGTTTACACCAGAGATGGGTATGTTTGATAAGAAGGCGTCAATCAACAGAGGGACTTGCAAAGCGCTGAACGGAGCCCCACGCCTTTGGACAAGGAAAGAGCTCATGTATGCCACCTCCTCCTACTGCGATGGCCTAAAAGGCGCACCCTACGACTCCTGCGTCTTCGCTGGGACCTCATGCCCACGAAACGAGAATGGAGTCACCACAACGCAGAACTGCGGTAAGGGGACAGGTGTATTTGGCTTCACCACAAGAGGAAGAAGATGGACGGTCGATACCGAGACTGGTGTGGTCCTGGGCGTCTTCTATTTCGACTACGGTCAAGGTTCAAATCTCTTCTTGCACGAATATTTCAAGGTCCAGGCAGGCTCTTTGGCGTATATTCTTGCTCCTATGAAGAATATTCCACACGCGCAGGCTTCGCTGAAGACATTCTCGCAAGCTTAGATAGCTGGCTCGTAATGAAATTGTTATTTTGTCGCGTCTCTTTTCTTGTCCTTGTGTCCTTGTACCGGCTATCAATTGAAGTTCGTCTATTTCATCATTCACAACCACTTTAACAGTTTCAGCTCAAGATACACACCGACAAGAGTTTTGGCAATCTTGCTCAGCTGTGTCGCCAGGAAGTGTTCATGACCGATCCCAATTCAGGTACCATGCATTGCATTGAGATAACGACTTTCAAACAGGTTTGCATCAACGTCAAACTAAGTTTCTACCCAGTTCGTCCACTGCAAGGAGTTGGCATGTAAGTGTGCCGCCGTATCTGTGCCACATTACAACCACCTCGTCAGACTTTTATTTCATACTGACGATCAGTCAGACGCGACGGTGTCAATACAACTTCAAATCTATACACTATCTCAAAAATAAGTCATGGCCTGCGCATCGCGAGGTATACTTCAACCCTTTCCTAGCCTAATCCCTCACCACATGAGGCCAGGAACAATTTCGCCAACGAGGGACCCCAAATTCAGAGTTCAAACGCGCGAGCACCATGAGAAACGAAAGAGTATGGATCGAGATGAACGGGATTGAGCAAGTATCCAGTATTCTAATGATAGAAAGCATATCGAAAACACCATACGCTTCTGTATCCAACTCCCTCCCTCCTCGAAGATCCAGCACAAGGTCGCAAAAACGATACCCCGACGACTATTGAGGCTGGAAACAGGGTGTCCTCGTCTGCGCCTGGTCCACACTCGCTTTCTTTCTGATCAGCCTTGTCCTTCTCATTGTTGCTGTGGAAAAACAGGGCATGGGGTCGAACGCTCAGCAGCTTATCTATGATGGGAGTTGGTCGCATGCAAGACCATTGAACATTGATGTTCATTTGCTTATCAACGCTTTATCAACGATATTGCTTAGTGCGAGTAATTATCATATGCAGTGTCTGAGGGCGTCAAGGAGGGAAGATGTCGATATGGCGCATGCGAGGAAACGAGAGGTAAATGTGTGGCGGACCTTCGATCAGGAATTTGAGGCGTATTTGGAAGAAAAAGGTTCTGCTTTGGGGTTTGCTTGGGTTGAGTAGCTTACCGTTGCATCTACTGTAAGTTTGATCTTTGTCTGTTCTAAGAGAAGAGGCTGACGGAATGAGTTATAATTCCGTCTTGTTTTCGAGGCATCGCTTCAAACTCGTATGCCGCCCTCCCTGTCGACGAGGCTTTCGTCACGAGCTCAAGCGTTGATTATACAGATCCATGTCATTTAGGTGGGAATCCTTTCACGGGACCACCAGTATCGAAGCGCATGTGGGAACTTGCTAGGGCGGGAGCTCTTCAAAGATTGGACGTGAATGTGTGCTTCGATGCAAACGCCGACGGGAGGATTTCGTAACTTCACACAGCGATATCCTTCTCATCATAGCCACAAGCTAGACTCATTCAAACGCTGACTGTAACCGACAAGACGAACAATTTCCATGGATCTGCTCGCAAGAAGACCAGATTTGCTCCACTGCAAATTATCAGCCCTATCAAAACAGAATCGAAGAGGTAAAGACAAACTCAACAGGCTGGAGAACGATGCTGAACGCACAATATCCGGTCGAAATAGTTCTCGAGCAAGGTTGTGGGCGAGCTTTGCAAAGTGCAACTCTCTTTCTACCCTTCCTCATCGTTGCCATTCTCAGCGCAATCAAGTTCGCACCCATGTGCTACGTCGCGCTGAAGATAAAAGAACGTTCCACTGATGACAATGAGTGATGCAGTCGTCTCTTTCCTAGCCAAACCAGACACAACAATCGAAAACATGTATCTCCTCAGCAAAGACCATGTTCGCAGACGAAATGATGGATATAAATTCCGCGCAACGCAGACTTTGAACTCAATATCCCGCCGCTGGTGCGCAGCCACTTCTCGTCGGCCATGGACTCTGCGTATCTTAAAATCTGTCTCACGCCTCCTTCCTCCCTCACCTTGCTAACAACATACACCCTCCAAGGAACTCGAAGTCACAATTCTCACACGAGTCCACCTGAAAAACAGTACTAACATAGCAGATTCGCCAACAAATCTCGAAATCAAATCGGCCCCAAACCCAGCGTTAGCGGTCCTGAACCAGAGATATACCTTTATTATCTAGCCCCCAGTTGATTCAAGAGGAAGAAGAAGAAGAAGAAGAAGAACCACTCACAGCGGCAACCAATGAAAGAATACCAAGACGGATACGTAGCTTTTCCTAGACACTCCGCATAACCGCTGCATCAGCGAAAACAATACTCGAAAAAGCGCAAGAATGTACGGCAGGTAAGATGCGCTCGGGAAACTCAAGACTCCCTTTATTCAGTTGGTCGTGTGTATATATACTCGCTCCTTGATCTTATTAGGTGACAGACGGGAGGTGTGCACTTCTCATCCTTCCCTAACCTAGTCTGCATACTCACCTCCACTCCATTTCATTCGAATAAACGAGAAGCTATTAATACCGTAGTTGTGCTGCTTGTATATTCTGTGGTTTTGAGGAAGTATGGGGGATTCCTGTGGCGCGCTGGCTCTATTTGTAGAGATCGTGGTTCTGAGTTTTTACTTTGTGATGGATATAGGTTGGATCCGTGGTTTTGAGGGGCATTTAGGGGAAGTGTGAGAGTGGAATGTGCTTTACTGGTTGGAGAGTCGGAAATTTAGTAGATGGTTGGTTGACTTCGCGTAATAGGGTTACTCATTGGTTAAGAATCTGTTGAAGTAGAAACGAGGAAGTGATATTTAGGACACGAGGGTGGGTAGGGATTATATATTCTATCGATATGTAGGAGGTATAACAATGAAATCCTAGACTTGGGTTTCTACAGTCACGGTTAATACGAAGATGTTTCGCGGTAAGTGGTGCAATAAATACCTTGAAAATTTCCAATCGTACAATATCGACTTGGAATACTGCCCGCTTATTTATAACTACGGCTCCATATGCACCCACGACAATCAAAGCCAATAAGCCAAACGTCCACCCTTCACACCTCCTCCTTCCACACGATCCATCAAAGGCGCCCCAACAAAGGTCATAAATCTAAGCTGATTTCCCGCCAGCGCATCAAACGGTTCCTCCGTCCTCAACCTAGCAGCATGAAGCTGTTGCCCCCCTTCTCGACAAAGCCTCCCAATATACGATCGTGGATTCCAAATTCCTCTTTACTCTTCATTGCCATCGCCTCTTCACTCCCATGCGCCCTGATCCACGCCCGTCTCGCCGTCTCGAAATCAACAAGGTGCGTCTTGTGCTTTCTCACTTTACACTGTGGTGTATAGACCCCCAGTGAACAGAGTAAACAAGGTAATATCTCGATGATTTCGAGATCGAGGTCGAATTTTTGTTGGGCGTTGGTGCGGCTTAAGGGATGTATTCCTTTTCTTCGGGGTTGGAGAAGCAGGGGAAACAGACACGGTAGCAGGAGAGGCATTAGATGTATTCAGCCTGTACATGGTTTTAGGGGAGAAGAATTCTTCGTATTTGACAGCGAGAATGGAGCGCGTTATATTTGGGAGGAGAATGGAGTCAAGGAGGATTATAAATCGGCGATTCACGTAGTGGAGATGCAGTGTAGATTAGGACGTCGAGCTTGAGGATGATCTCCAGAGGGAGAGGATCGAATGCTGCGAGACCAGGCGCTGGCTGTAATTGATCTCGATGCAAAGCAGTTGAGAGTGCATCCCCTAGAGTGCGTTGAGGGCAATGCCGTTTGCGGAATCCACGTTTATTGAGAATCTGTGCTCGTTCAGCGAGATCCAAGGAAGGCTGTAGGATCGTCCATCTTGTTTGAAGAAAGAACCATGTTTTGCAGATCAATGCAAGTCTGGGGAACGCGACCAAATCGCGCCCCCTGAATACCAGCGCAACACCTGATTCGGTAATTTTTTGACGGCATTCTTTTCAGAGCGGGAGCGAGACCTCGAATGTAACATGATTGAGTTGATTGTGATTGCTTCATTGCTGTACAAGGCTACGATGAGGCTCAAACGCGCCTTTCATCGAGTTAGAACTACAAGAATATCACACCGTCTGTGCATGTCCCGCACGCTGGGAAAATGGAGAGCAACCGGTTGGCGGTAGAATCCCTAGATAGTAGGGCAGAGTCTGCCTATATATGTTAGTATCCTCAAAGAAGTGGGAATGAGCGAAATACACCTCTCTGGTACCTGTTATCCATACCAACCTGCCTTTTAAACAAACAAAAAAAACAGATTCGTCAAAGGCAATAACAATCAATCAATCCTCGATACATATCTTGGGGAACCGATGCACAATCGGTATCGCGGAAAATCGCTTCTGTTAAGGTTGGTGGTTATTCTCAGATTGATGGGATGGATGCCATAGATCTCAAGGTTTTCTCTCCAGACGCAGTTTCCTATGCGCCTTATAACTTTCCAGATGCTCAGCCTTAGAACTATCCGCGACCCGAATGCGAACCTCAAAATCCCAAAAGCTCAATTCCAATATTCCAACATCCACTGGATGATAGAAAAAAACCCGCTGCACAGGAAGAGGGTGGAGCGGAGCGGGGTCGCGGACCTATACAGTTAGTTGTAAATAACCGCAAGACAAGACGTATATAGACCGAGTCTGCCAACAAGGTCAACCCCCCCATTTTCCCTTGGCTACATCGTACTACTCTTCCCACTCTCACCTCACGCTCACGCTCACCTCACCCACTCCATGTAAAAGGGAGAAAAGGAAATCCCCCAGTGTCCTATCCGATCATCTGACGTGCATGTTGTCTGCAGCAAGTAGTAAGAAAAAGCCGCAAGCAAGGCCTTCCTTGTTATACCACCGAGCCCATATAAGTAAGCCACGATAAATATCTGGCTACTCGTATCAATCAACGCTCGAGGCGAGCGCCGCGGAGCAGGGGGTATTATTTCCACGATTCTTTTTCCTGCCAACACAGAGGAAAACGTTGAAGAACAGGCCGCCAGATCGACGGTTTAGTTTCGCTGCATCTTTTTTCCAGTGCGTGCGGGCGCCGCAGAGCCAGCCAGCCAGCCACTACTGTATCCCACATGATGTGAAACAAAACCTGCGATTTGCAAGTTTGCATGAACGTTTCGATATGAGATACCGGTAGCCTCGACGCGGGGGAGAGTGGGGATTCCTACTGTATTCGTTAAGGGTGTCCCACGCGCCCGGTTGATTGTAACAAAGTCTGCAAGGTATATACCTGAGGTATCCATGTCCAAAACAAGAAATGACGTCGAAATAGCTCTCCACATGCAGAAAACAACGTTGATCGGTTCTAGAAGATGGACTTTTAGTTGATGATTTGGTAAGAGACGGACTGCTAGTATGCATTATCGTTGTATAGTAGAATTGCATGATGGACATGCGATTGCAAAAGTTGGCAACATGGGATTTTGGGAGCGCCGAAGATGGATTATTACCAACCAGTGGACTACTTTGTACATACCTGATACGAGTATCCTAGCGTCGTGGTTGGAAGATGTGTGTTTTCGGTGGCGCATGCTATGTCGATCAAGTGGACTGGATGCCATAGAAAATAGAACTACTGTGTATACAGTAATATAATAAAGTGGAGAGGAAGAGGCTGAAGATCGATTCCTAGGAGACGATCGCAAACGGAAAAACCTTGGAAGGCTGTATAATTGCAGACCTTGGCTACCTGCCTGCCCAGGAAAAAACTCTCAAGCTGATATCTCCTCCGTTTCATCACTGTACAAACTGCAAGGAGACGCGAAATTTGTTAAGCTCAAAACCGAGGTCGATAAATATCCCCCATCATCTTCACAATGAAAAGTTATTACCACAATATAGGCCACAACAAGAAAAAAGAAATCAATCCATGACCTCGGAAAAAAAAAACCAATTTCGAAAATCCTAGTTCGCGAACGGGGCAAAAACACCACCGTACAACGTTGGAGTAGACTCCGATGTTTTTTTTATCCGAGTCCAAGGACATGGTTGTATGTGGCCGAATGGGAAAAATCCCAGACTCACCGCGATTCTGGATCCGGCCCTTCCACGGCGTTGCTTTAGTCGTACCAAGTATCACATGAGGAAACAGCCGTGGCGGTGGCTAGTACTCATACTGATACTGATACCAATAATAAAAATAATGATGATAATGATAATAAAGGCATGCCGAGACTACCCAACCGTCGAAAAGGACCGAAGTCGTTTTAAGGTTTAGCTTCCGCTGTCCGGAGTAGTCTTCGGCACAGGCACTGTGAATCAGTGACGGGCGGGATGTTTTTGATGTTTTCGTCACCTTGCTTGGGGTTTTTCGGGTTCGGAATGGAACTGTAATGTTGTTGCTTAAGGCTTTGAGACCTGAAGCTGGTGGATCCATTTAAAATCAGGCCTTACCTATTCTCTCGCCAAGAGTAAAGAAGGGGTGAAAAAGTTGGGAGCGGAGGTTTTTTTCTGTATGACAACGGTCGATGATGTAGTCAAGCATTGGGGCTGCACTTGAAAGCCCGCCATCGAGATTGGTCACCTTAGTCATGAGCTACGGAAAACCTTTCAGGTAGGAACTAGGAAAGAAATTTGGACCGTGTGGTTTGACAAATGAAAAGGAGTCAAGCAGCACTTCGGTGGTCAGAAAGCGTTGACGTCCACAAATTCTATGGCTCGGCCGGCGGATTTTTCGCGTTGCGAGGTGGGAAAGACGGCAAATTGAACGCCTCTGCGGACGAATCACGAGTCCGCAGGGGTTCGGGGGGCGAGAAGCCCGTTGCCTCCCCGATCCCATTTCTGCCAATTATTTCCATTACGGATAAATTCTGTTGAAATTTGCTTTAGCAGCCTGTTCCTGTCGGTCGCAGCACAAAATGCAGCGTTGGCATGCCAAGCACAGCATATTAATCCTGCCACGCTCGATAAACGATCCTGCTGCCAAATTTCTGGCCCCGTCTTAGAACAACCATCGATTTCCAATCCTCGTGATTGATTGCATCAATATAGCGAGAAGGCTCGATGCACATGCCAGAACGTGCGTGGCGAGCTGCCACATCTCCAACTTGAGGAACATCTATGTACTTTCCAGTATAGAATTGAAAAGCGGGCTCTGTGCTGTGTACTTCGAAGTGAACCCTCGACTTAGGATGGTAGAACTCGGCCAGCTTTTGCAATTTTGACGGACGAGTATCTAGAGGAACAGACTTGGGATCTTGGTTCATGATGAAACAATGATCAATGTCTGGTTCTTTGGAGCCCAAAACAAACTTTTCGCCGGCTTCGACGCCAGGGTATGGCGCGATTTCACCCGTTGGTATACTCGTATCGTCCACGACTTGATGCCAGGCTGTCGATAGTGTGACCTCTGTACCCTCGATTGATGACGAATTGGAGAGATTAAAGTAACTGCGTCCAGGTCGTCAGCGAGCGCGGGCTGCCAACAGAATGATGACGAACCTGTGATTGGTAACTGCAACCACCGTTTCTTCGGTCTCCTCGTCGTCATTTACCATCGATGCCTCGTACTCCACATCGAGCACCACTACATCAGAACCTTCGGTCTTCTCTGATGATGGATGATACCAAACCATCAACTCCACAGTGCCAGGATAGCCCTCTTCTCCATCCACACTCACATATCTGAACTGAACGCAATCTCGACCGTTCCTTTTCACATCTGTGGGCCCTTCGAACACCTTCTTTCCCCAACCTTGCACACCTCCATGCAAGGAATTGGGGCCATTGTTGGCCGCAAGAGGGTAGGATTTGTTGTTCAGGAGGTTGATCTTTGCCCCAGAAATCCGGTTTGCAACACGACCGATTGTCTCCCCGAAATATGGATCATTGTATTTCTGGTACAATTCGGCCGTAGGAAATCCCTGAACAATGTCGAAGTTCCCCACTCGGAAAGATTGTATAATGGCTCCCAGGGGAAGAAAAGTGAAGTTTGTTTGTGACATTGTTGTTCTTGTTGTAACTAAATCGGCCTTGATATCTTTGTGAGTGATTTCGAGACTGTCTGTTCTCGATCATGCACTGTAGAGTAATTAGCTATTGCTGATTTATAGTACTGAGCTGGTAATTGACAATGAGAAGTCCCTAACAATCAGGTCAGGAGGATGCTGGTAATACTTTGATCGCCATCAACTTCTAGACATGGCCACTGACTGGCATCGTGATTACTAGAGCCTGCATCCACGAATTGGCTGGGCCGTCTCAGAATGGCTTCATGTTGACCAACAATATGTGTGGCCCTGAATTTACTGTGTAGAGCACAGTAGACTTTGGTTGAGTAGCCAGAAGTATAAAACGCACAGGTGGAGTGAGATCAGTGCGGGGTAGAGGACGGCGACAGTGAACTGGACGACCTACTACAGCAAAAACAGAGTTGAAAGGAGGACTGCGGCTAGTTTCCAGTGTGCTCTCGCAACCATGGATTGAATCTTATGTCGTGAATGGTTGACGTGCAACAGTGGTCGATGTTGAGGTTGGCGTTAGCGCATGTGTCACATGATCTTGCTTACATGCATAATTCCTTTGCCTGAGCTTTTTGGGTTGTGGCGCTTGATTGTGATACAAAGAGCGCGGGTTTTGAGGGCAAATAAATGCATGAAAAGAGTTATGGTATTTGTGCCTGACCGTCATAATTATACATTGACTTCATCAACCGCTCCCGGCCAACTCCAGCCTTGCCAACCGTAACGATTCATATCGAATCCAGAACTATTAAGCCATGCAGCTAATCAATCAATCTAAAGCACATATCGAGACGCCAAATAAACACCAAAAGACGGAGGTTTGCCAACACTTCGTACAGAAACGCTTGAACGCAATGAATGAAGCCCCTGCTTACCAAAATGTAAACATCAAATTGTAACCATGTCATGCCTGACCCAAAGCGTTCACGTTGATATAATCGTTCATCTCGTCCCACATCAGATCTTGCCCTAGCCCCTGGGCTTGAGAGGAATACTGGCTGTACAACAAATTGTCGAAGTTTGCTTGAGAGTATTGCGTTGCAAAATTGTCAAGATCCATGGAATGGCCGTATGAAGGCATTTGCCAGCCTTCATTTTGCAGAAGCTGCATTGTGTCGAACCCCCGTTTCTGTGCGGTGGTAGGTATCGAGTTTACATGGTATGGCGTTGGCTCGAATTTCGTCCGGGGCGATATCTGTGATGAGCGCAGGTATGGGCTGTTTTGTGTGGGAGGGGTGTTTGGTAATTCTTGCCCGCTCCATGCGTCTGCAAATGACATTGTTCTCGCCGGCGAGGGAATGCCGTGTGAGGAGTGATCGGATGCTAGACCTGGTTCGGAGTCTTCACTTATTGACGTTTTGCGTTGCGGGAGAGGTGCTCCGTTTGCGGCAAAACACCGCCGCTGAAGGACAGACAAATCATCTTCGAATCCCTCGTGTTTAATAGGCGCATCAATTGTCGAATGTAAAAGATCAAGTCTCTCCAAAATGTCATGAGTCAGTGGGTGGCCTCCCATCGCATTTTTCTTCAATGGGTCGCCAGGCCAGTTTTCTCCGTCTTGTAGCCGTCGGTACAGTTCGCGCAGGCCAGCTACAAGTTGTGATTGTTGTTGTTCGAGCATCTCGACGTATCTATGAATTATGTTAGATGGATGATGGACCGAGGGGTGAGATAGCGTACCCTTTGGGATATACTTTGTCATGCGACTTTTTCCTCTCGCCAAACACACATATCGCGTTGTCAGCCTTGCATCTCAAGCAAGGGCTGGCACCATCGCACTGTTAGAATCAGTATAGGTATCGCAACCGACGGGGGATTTCGCACCTTTGATTTCTTCAGTCTGCATCGGTCACATGCTTTGCAAACTCTCTTTCGTGCATTGTCTGCATGGTCTGAGGTTTGTGAGGATGCGCGGTGGGGAGACGACATTGTGAAAGGGCAAGCAGGCTGATGTATAAATCCCAAACGGGGGGTATATAAAACCAGCAGTACCACAACGTGGATTGTGTTTACAGCTGCAGTGCAATAGTTTGGAATGAGGGGTGGAGCTTCGAATGTGGATAAGACGAATATGGAAAAAAGAAGAGGGTGATGGTGGGCAAGGCGTGGTGAGGTATTATACCTGCTCTGGGCTGAGAGGAGCAGGGAGGTTACGTCTCAGTGACCCAAGCTTCAAGCTTCGTTCTATTGGTAAGTGCCCGCATCATCAACACCATCTAATGATTAGCGACCGCATGCAAATGGCCATCACTCTCGGAGGGACTCGAGCTGCAAATCCACCGAGTGTCTGCAAGGATAAGCAAGCCATGCCGCGCTCGAGCCTTACTCGATGCCAGGGGTTCCACTGATCCAACGGTAAGCGGCATGCTCTACGGCGGTTGTGGCCGTGAGATGCGAAGAATAAGGTCGAATCATGGTCGGATATCGGATGGAGACACTAACCGGACGGTCGATGCGCTCTTAACAGCGGTGATAAGGGGATTTTCTGGACAAGCTTCGGATAAATAAATTTTCTTCTTCTTTTGCTGCCAACTTTTCCGTTTAGTGGTATTGGAGTGGTAGTAGTACCTGTAGAGTACTCTAGATCTGCTCTGCTTGCATTTGTGGTTGACTACATAGATATCCCCATCGCTCATCGCAGAGGACATGATACCTCTGTTCCAATGTGAGCAAGCGCTGATAGGCTCCAGCATAATAAAAGTCATTCTTGTCAGGTGAAGCAGGCTCGTAAATATGCCATGCAATCAGATCACGCGCACTTCCAAGACGCGCGGAGAACGATCCATCTCCGCTCATGTGTCGGGCGGACGAACTTGGTCTCCATTCTTGGCTTCAAGTGTTCCATCCCAAGACCAAGACGTCGTGAAAAGTGGAGGTGGATTCTACATAATACCTGATTATATCCGAATCCCATAGCCACACCCATCCATCAGGGATCGCCATGTCCTGGGCGAGCATCAGGCCGTCAGCATCAGGAGCCACCGACTGATGATGACTCCGCACTGCAAGTTCCTCATCGCCAGACGAGGGAGAGATGGCTGCAGGTGGGAATAGTCATGCTTGCTAAGCCAACTCGACCTCGACAATAGCCGGTGCGAAATCGTCCGCCATCGCAATCCGTTGGATAAGCAGCAGTCTGGCAGCTGGTGTCTGTCCATCAAAGATATTGCACCTGCAACCGCTGCCATTTCTGAATCATTGCTGTGGTATCATTATTGGCATGCTGCAAGCCATTCGGAAGAGGGATGCTTTCGCCCCCGTACTGGGAAAAGTAGAGAGGTTCGGGTAGCGTAGACCCCGTCTAGAAATTGAACACTGCAGTCTCCAGCCCTTTGCCCTCGGACTCGGACTCGGACTCGGATTAGTATTACTCGCACCTCGTACATCAGACACACCGGTAGGCTCGATTGACACGATGCGCAAGTGAGCATCACGAGTGGATCATTGTTTCCGAGCAATATTTTCATGTCCATTCCGGATACTTGTACATACACTGCCTCCCTTGGGGCATCTTGATACCCCCTTGGCCGACTCGGGCATTGTGAGACTCCAAATCCATCTTTCTTCGGCGAGCGCTTTCTTCGGCAAGCGATCTTCACCTCCTCACCCTCGGCGCCGAATTCCCGAGAAACGGGTTCTTGGTACACTTGCGATGGAATGATCAAGACTTCTCCACACATACGAGCACGCAGGAATCTGCCTCACGACTTGGCACCATCTCAGACGACGTTATTGACACTCACTGATGTGCAGCATCCCATCTGCTGTGGATGCAGTTTGTACATGTGTCAATTTGTGGTTATATTCCCCTGTCGAGGTCCTCTGACAAACTTGGACCGGCACAGTCAGCCACGCTACTACCTGTCGCCCGCATACGAGTTGCAGGAAACAAAAGCTTGTCTTCGCTCAACTAAAGTCCTCCATCGGGAACTCGATTACTATGCGCGTATTATTTCAAGCCTATGCCCACCTCAAGTTCGTACGGTAAGCGGAGAACCCTAGGAACAGTTTGAAGATACCGTGTAGCCTTCTAGGGTTTACTGATCAACCACCGCAAGTCGTAACATCACACCGTCAAGCGCCCTCGAAGTATCTATACAGTGGTGATGCAGCTATCGTCAAGGTCCATCGAGCGAATCATTGGCGACAATAATTGCACTCCAGGCTTCTAAATTCGAACTTCGTTTCACAAGCGAGAATCCATGGATCAATTTGGTTTCAATTTACACCACCTACTGCCTCGAAAATAATGGGCTGCTTCTTCACAGGTACGCCAAGCCTCCTCATTATCTATAGTAGCCATCGCGTTGCTATTGGCTGCGACCATGTGCGCTATTTGAAGTCAGAATATTGTAGATGGAATGCTTTGAACGAGGAATCTTGGCAGCAGATGAATCGGCATGAATGTCAATCACATGCATAAGTAACAGGACGCCGCAATCAACGGCGGCCGCAACCCACGAAAAAAAACGAAAAACTAGGAATATCTGTATAGAGTACAATCAACCACGCTGCTAAGAAAAACCACGCCGTTTTACTGTTATACGACCAGTCATGAAAATAGAGAAGATACGAATATGAAAACCCGATAAATTTAGGTGTCGATCACTACCCAGTATCCCAGTCTCCATCAGGCGATTTCGGCCAAGCCCACTAATTACTGCGATCCCGCTCCTCCATCCGGTATACCTCGTATCATCGCGACCAGCCAGCAAACAAACCCGATCCTCGCATTATCGATATTCACACCTCTTTCGACCCATCCATAAGTCACAAACAAACTTCACTGTAAATATATATCAGACCTGGGACGCTTCCTACACAGTATATACTAGAAAAGTATACGATTACCTATCAAACCAACAAAAAGTAACAGGTATGGACCCGCCATCTTCATCACAATCACCCATCCCATATGAAGAAACACCCATGCATGGAAATACCCTCTCCAATATTCCTTTCCTATAAAAGCCTTTTGCGTGTCTGTAAAACACTGGCTGGCTCTCATCTACCCTACCGTACCACCCAGCATAATAATGAAACCCTAGAAAAAAATCCAATTCCCAAATCCACTAGTACTACTAGTTCAAATAACCATGCCATATTTTTATTTCCGCAATGGGAAGGAAAGGCTACCACAGTACGCTTCGACTCGACTCGACTCGACTAATCTGATGTAGTAATCTGATATTATACCCACTCCGCACCCCGGTGCCCGCGTATGTGTCAGCAGGCGGGCGGGGGGTACTAGGTAGGTAGGTAGGAAATAGGCGATGAGTAATCCTCACCGGGGATGTCTCCGTAGCTCCCAAACTTCGAGATGGAATGGTGGTGGATTGCTGGGTACTAGGTCACTGCGTTTCCTGATTGTGAAGTTGGGATGGGGTAAGTGATTGGTGGTTGATGCGCATTGCGCTCTTTTTTTGTTCCGCCTCTTGTGAGATGTTGCAAGGGCTTTTGGTTTCTGAATGGCTGGTTTTGCGGATGTGAGGATTGGGTGTTTGGGTTGGGTGGTTGTGGGGGAAGCTTGGACTATGCAGGTGGAGGTATGCTTGGTGATGGGTGTACATATCAGCCAGGTAAGTAAGACTAATATACATACTTAGCATCACAATAAAAGCAAAGCGTCCAACAATAATAATCAGATGATTTCCTACACACTCGAACCTACAATTTTCAAGCAAAAGTATCAACCCCAACATGTCAATCCGCATCCTCTCCAGCGTCCGAAGTAAGACTGCTCCACCTCCTCCTCCTCCTTCCCACAGACCCATTCCCAGTAGAGAAAGACATTGCCCTCCCAGGACTCATAGATCTATTCCTCCCAACACCCATCTCCAGAATATCCTCATCAATCTCATCCTCATCTTCCAACTCCTTGAGAATCGTATCGGACGGCTCCGCATCAAATACGGCCTGGATATCTCGATGCACAGAGAAGGAATTGAAGAATCCGGATTTGTTGCGTTTGACCGGTGCGCCGGGTGTGTATATTTTTTGTTTCCAAAGGTATCTGCGCTCGTACATGTTGATGAAGAGGAGGATGGGCAGGTTTAGGATCCGGGCTGCTGTGATGTGGATTTTGTGGAACCAACGCGGGGTGACGCAGAAGCGTAGGGGCACCAGGATAAGCAAAGCGAGGATGTTGAAGGGCGGGCGATATGCGAAGATGGCGTCTGATTTGACTCCTTCGAATGTCAGGACTGCCCGTCGGAATTGGATCTCTGCTGTTGCGTCGGCGACTAGTTTGGAGAAGGTGTTGCTGAGCATTGACACCAGGATTGTGAGGAAGAGTGTGTTGCCTAGGAACGCGAAGGCGATCATGAGGATAGGTCCTAGTATGAGGTGAAATTCCGTGGACCGTTGGATTCCAGTGCCGTCGAGTCCGAACCAGATCCATAACATCCACTTTCCAATCGTCGTTGCGTCTGTAGGGTCGCTTTCTTCGTTGGGACTACTCCATCTGCTGAGCCATCGCAAAGCCAGGAGAAATCCACCAAAACACCACACAGCGATAGCTGTGAGCACCAAGAAGTCGCTCATCATCGCACGAAGCGATATGAACAACAGATTCTCTGGCATGAGGTTGAAAGCGATACGCGGAAAGATGATGGGTGCAGCACAAGCAAGAACATCCAAAGCCTGCCTCGCCTCTTCGATGCTCCCAACCGACCGGCCATGCAAGCGTATGCACATATACATGATGTAAATGACAATGAAGGTGATATCCAGGAAGGACCAAAGATTCTGCGTGTGGACTTTCCAGCCATGTTCTAGGACTGAAGCAAACTCATCTAGTACCCATCCAGCGGCGTATACCATAAAGGCAATCTCCCATCCACTGAAGTAGCTGTAGTCTCGTCGAATCATGGTTGCGGTGTAAAGAAATATAAGCATGAGGAAATGCAGGACCTCGAGGACATTCCTCGTTCGGGGAACGACCATTCGGTATTGGTTCAGGATGGAGGCCTTCCGAGGATCGTACAAAGTGATGCCTTTTTGTTTGTATCGGTCCGGGATGAGGTCGATGAACGAACTTGGTGTATACACCACCCGTCCAATATAAACAGCTTCTACTACCTTCTGACTTGCCGTGCTGCTGAGAAACGTCTTGCTCTCTGAAATGATGGCGACCTCCAAAGCAGTCATCTTTCCATAGCCATGGCTTTTGCTGTAGCCCCATTGCAACGCACTAGGACTTTCGTTAAGAACCTCATCAGGCGCACCTTGGAATGGCTCAAATCCAGCCACCAGAATGTTTGCTAAGAGCAATAAGCCGTGCTGGTTTGGGTTATCCTCATGAAAGCGTCGGAATATCCTCGTTGCCAGCAGTTCGCATAACGTAGCTCGCGTAAGGTTGACGGTTTGATGGTGCGCTTGGTAGGACTGATCGCGGATGAATTGTGATCGATTGACTAACAAGCAGTACACTGGGTCATGTTAGTGGGTTGAACTTTGACATCAAGTCATGATCATGCGTCGTAAAGGAGAATGTAGCCAAGTAAAATCAAGTGATTCATTCCATCGGTGACGGTAGGGGTTTACTCACCAATTGATATATCCGTACCGTCGCCATATAGACGATCAACAAGTGGCCTAACTAGGGAGACGTTTATGCGAGGACCTTGGAGTTGTTCCAGCGTATAAGGATCATCTATGGGGAGATTAGTAGGAGAAGGATGAGTGATCCCTGAAACGCAACACACCAATACTAGCAAGTACAAGTCTCCGAATTCTGAAATTGTTGTTAGCCAATTTCCACCCAGCCAGGCAAAACTTACCTATGAATTGTCTTGTAGACAGGCAGATTCGTATGAGGAAAGGGGTCCCTTCTAGGATCAAGGTTGAGACATCCCTCGTGGTCTACTTCGGCCCCCTCTTCGATATCAGCAAGCAATGTCTCCTATTGGATGTATGTGTAAGCATTGGTTCAGCGAGATTCGCTAAGTGGTGACCTTGCCGCTTCTTCACGCTCACGTGCTGAAGATAGTCAGTCTACTCTTCGCGTATATATACTCGGACAAGACTTTTTAAATACCTGCTCGTAAGGTCTCAGAAATGGTTCTATGCGTCTTGGGTCTCGTCCAATTGGGCCGGCGTAGATTGCCCCATGTGATACCGCCGGTCGACATGATTGCTATACTTTGGATGCTACCGAGATGACATTGGAATTGATGTTTTCATTGATGGAGGTGAAATGAATATTCAGAAATCAAGAAGATGTAGACTAGTCGCAACGCCACAAATCCAGGATCATTCGCTGGAGATAAGGGCTTCGGTTTTGGAAAAAGCAAGGGGAGCCAAAAGAACATCACGTGGTAAATGGTAACCTTGGATTTCTTCTTGAACTCTTGGAGGCGGTTCGAAAACCGATCTGACTCGAGGGGGGCTATCATTTTGCATCGTCAGGTAGGGCCCGAGGTTTCGAAAACCTCCAAGATGTCGACCATCTCCTCATCCCTCCTCTATCAAATCCCTTCCAATGCCGCTCTCAAAGCCCAATATGTCGGTCAGAAACTCGAAGACATTCAAGCCCCAGCAGCAATCATTGACTTGGCCGTCGTGAAGAAGAACTGTCAACTCATGCTCAAAGCAGCAGAGTCATTGAATGTCCAATTTCGAGCTCATGTCAAAACTCACAAGGTTGGTTTTGATAATCATGGAATTTGAACAGACTTGCTCTTACAACGGCAGACCTCCGAATTGGCACAATTGCAAGCGGGAGAGACTGAACCCATTAGGCTGATTGTATCGACGATTCCAGAATTAGAGCATATGATCCCATGGCTTTTGGAAGCCATAAAACAAGGAAGAATTGTCGATGTGAGAAATATTGTCTTTGACAATTTTCTTGGAAAGAGGGATATATTGACACATCAATCCAGGTCCTCTACGGCGTTCCAGCCTCCCCATCAAGTCTCCCCCGTCTAGCAAAGCTATCCCACGTCCTAGGAAGCTCAAAACACATCAGTTTAATGGTCGACCACGTCGACACCCTCTCCTTCATCTCCCGCAGCTGCTCCCTCTGGCCAGGAGGTCCCATCCGCATTTTTGTAAAAATAGACACCGGGTACCATCGCTCCGGAGTGACGTTTGATTCCTCCCAACTAAACGCCATATCCACAGCACTCTCAAAGCCAGAAACCAAGGAACAGATTTCTTTATTGGGGTTGTACAGTCATTTGGGACATAGCTACGGTTTCAACACCCCGACCGAAGCAATCCAAGGTCTCCTAACCGAATTCACCTCCCTCGCAAAAGCAACGAGCGCCATCCGAGAAACACACGGTCCCCTCGTCCTCTCAGTAGGCGCAACACCAACAGCAACAGCAGCTCAAAACCTCTTCTCACCATCCTCCCTCGCCGATCCCGCCACAAAAGCAGTAACAGAGAATCTTCAACACCAACTATCCTCCCTCAGAGAAGCCGGCCTAATTCTAGAACTCCACGCAGGCGTCTACCCAGTCCTAGACATGCAACAATTAGCAACACACTCCCGCACCTCCAACCTCTCCCCCACAAACATAGGCCTCAGAATCCTAACAGAAGTATCATCTCTCTACCCAGACCGTTCAAACCCAGAAGCCCTCATCTCCGCCGGCTCCCTCGTGTTAGGAAGGGAACCATGTAAATCCTACCCAGGCTGGGGCATCGTTACACCATGGCCTAACCCCACCGATCCCAATCCCACCAATCTTAACCCCACCGATCCTAACCCCTCAAACACCAACACCAACACCAACACCAACACCAACACCAACACCAACACCAACACCAACACCAACACCAACACCAACACCAACACCAACACCAACAAGACCACCACCCATCCACCTCACTACGACGAAGAAAAGAAAACGGGCTGGATAGTCGGTCGCGTATCCCAAGAACACGGTATCCTAACCTGGCAAGGCCCTCCACCCGTGTCACGACCACTAACAATCGGCCAAAAAGTCATGATCTGGCCCAATCATGCCTGTGTTGCTGGAAGTGGGTTTGGATGGTATCTTGTCGTTGATTCGGAGAGTGGGGATGGGGATGTGGTTAGGGATGTTTGGGTTCGGTGTCGTGGGTGGTGAGGTGTAGATAGGTATGTGAGAGAGAAGCGGGGAGGGTAGGGACGGGCTTATCGAAATCATGGAAAAACGAACGGCTGGATAGGAAATGAATCGTGGAGAAAGGCGATAGAATACTACGAAAGATGAGAGTATGAACATGAGAAAACGCTGAATAAATCAGAGAAACGTTCAACCATCAACGAAACGATAAGTTGCTCAGCAACGCACCTCACCGACGAGCTCAATTTGATCAGCACATGGTAACCGTACATACGAACAAATTCTCAGATCCCCATTGGCCATTTCGAGACCACCCAAAACACCACCGAGTAATTGTTCTCCCAGCCATATAATACAGCCACAGAACCAGGAACAGAACGCCTGCTACTACATATGACAAGTGAAAACAGTACATTCCTCTCGATGCCGTCTCCATGGAGAAAACCCAAACATCAAAACTCCTGCTCATGAACATTCAGATAGAAATCAAATAAATGCCGTATACAGGGGTATAATCGAAGAAGAATAAAATTGCTCAGACAGATTTCGACAATGCAGACAAAAGAGACAAAGGAAATCGCACCCGCTACGCGAGTTCATAGATCGGAGCTGCTACACCCACTGCTGCCGGTGGCGCAGCAGGTTTCTCGCTCTTATGTCTCTTAAAGAAGCTCAGCAAGCTCGCCAAGCTCCCTTTCTTCTTCAATCCAGGACCAGGGAGAGATCCTCGCCTCAATGGAGACGGTTCCAGGACTGGCTTGTGCTGCATGGGAGGCAGTGCCATGATCACAGACTCCTTATCGGTATCGAATTTCGAACTGATCGACCTCGGAGAGCTTATCGACGGGGCTAATGATGGAGGTAGGCTGGGAAATAGGGCGAAGTTTGCTGGAGGACGAAGAGAAGGGACAAAGTCGGGAGAGGTGTTTGGTCTCCTTTCAGCGTCCGTACCTGAAGAATATGCCGAATCGACACCGCCATTGGATATTCCTGATAGTTCCGCAACAGGAGGCTGGTTTTGATATTCCTGCTGCTGTGGTTTGTCGGCCAATGAGCCGGCGGACTTTTTCTTCATAAGCCTTTCTCGGGCGCGTTTAAACGTCGATTCAGGTTTCGATTCTGACTTTCCCTCTGATTTCGCATCCGAAGCGCTCAAGGATTTGGACTCCGAGTCCTTGGGGAACCTTGGTGATAGCAGTTTGGGAGATAAAGCAGAGGCGTTCGCGCTTGCACTGCGTATGAAATTGCCGAATTTCTCACTCGTTTTGATCGGCGGTGGCGGTGCTTTCTTCGTTCGCGGTTTGGGCTTCTGCTTTGGCGAACTTGAACCGGATTCTGGCTTGCATGCAACTGCTGACGCAGTGGGCGTCTGACGTGGTTCCTCATACCGATGAGCGGGTGTCTTCGTCTCGTATTGATGAGGGGCATGCCTGGTCGATGATGTCTTCCTCTCATGCCTGATCGAGGGCGTTTTCTCCTCCTGTCTTCGTGAGTGTGTCTTTCCCTCCTGTGTGTGCGACCGCGATCTTCTGTTCTCCTGCGATGGTAGGGTAGCCTTCGCAGCGTGTGTGCCCATGTCCGGGTCTTCTGGAAGAGCTTTCATTTCTCGTTTCGAGTAGCGCGAGAGGGGCGCTGTACTCCGAACCTCGCGCTGCGTCTTCCGTGAGGTTGTCGATCCCCGTGGGGAATTGGCATGAGATGGGGCACGCGATGATGGATGCGATTGCGACTCTTTGGAATGACCGGGTGCCTAGCAGACCGTTGATTAGCATGTGTAATACAATACACCTTCTCTCACTGCAGACATACCAAGCTTCGTCTGCTCGCTACTCCAGCCCGTTTCGAAATGTCATTGAGAATCCTGCCTAGTCGTGCAATGACCACGCCCAAACTGTTGCCCTTCATCTGCAGCGTTCCGAGACACTGCAGCCAGCCTGCCGCATTGGCCTGCATTGTGTGATATATCTCAATTGAGCCTGCATCGTCGTCTCGCCAATCGCCAGCAATTTTATCCAGGTACTGCGCCATTTCGGCTGTAGACTCCAGCGCCTTCTTTATGTCGACGTGCAAATCGTTCAGAAGCGTGCCTGTTCGATCAACCACCTGCTCAATTCGATCATTACCTTCGACGATTGATGTCCGAAATTGTTTGTCGTCCAACATGGCATCGAAGATGTTGACATGCTCCAAGGGAAGCTTCAGGTAGTTGATTCGTTCCTTGATGTCTGCTAGGGCTAAGTCCAAATCCTCCTCGGTCGTAGCAACGAAATGGTCGATCTCGTCGACATGTCTTTGCAATATTTTCACCACCTCTTCATCCGACTTTGCTAGCTGCTGGTGGAGCAAGTGCACACCAAAGGCAATCTGTGCCAGTATCTTCGTGAGCGGATGGTACCTGGCCTCGGGAGTGGATCGCCATGTCGCATTGTATGTGTCGATGAGCTGGTTTGTGTCAAGCAATCGTGCCCGTCGTGCTTTGGGACCCAGCTTCCTCAGTCTTTCGGGGCGAGGAAGCTTGGTTTCTGGGAGGACGGCGTCTTCTATGGATTCGGTGAAGGGTCCTTGCATGGACGCGATTGGATGTTTTGGCGTATCCGGTTCATCTTCGTCCGATGAGTTCTCGTCCACTTCAGTACTTGGCCTGCCACTGTAATTGTATCTCGCGTGGGCTCTCTCTTGGAGGGTCGCCATCTTGAGTCTTTCGGAAACTGGATTTCAGCCGGCGAGAAGCAATTGTATCGCTGTATTGGGTGCGGATGGAAGCAAGGTCGATTTGGAATGGCTGTGTGTACCCAACGCGAAGCAAGGTCACGAAAGGCAAGGCAGAGAGAACATGTTCATGCAAGAAAGGGTTTCGGGAGAGATTCTGGCAGTGGACAACTGGAAGAATCTTTGGCCGAATATCGCGTGAAGCAAAGCACGGTCAGAGTGCTCGACGGTAGTAGAAGCGCTAAGTTGCAGAATTTCTGGGTCAATTGGCAAGAATGCAGTGGCAGAACAGGAGAGACAGCAAGGGGAGGCCAGGACCATCTGTGAGAAGACGGGAATCACTGGCACGGGTGTACGAGTAATAGTAGACAATGAATGGTGAAGCACATGCAGCTATCGATGGTGCGGCCTATTTTGGGCAGTAAGCTCTTCACGCGGCCCCTGAACGAGGCGTCAAAATGGAGGCCGGGAACCGTTAGGCCTGAGGCTTGCTGGCGGACTCGGAAGTCGGAAGAGACGAGTCTTGCAAGGCATGGATCGATACATTATTGTGGTTACAAACATCAGCATTGGTTGTTGGTGCTATGGAGTACAAGGGCCAGCATATAGCACAAGGCTGATATTCAGGCTGTGGTGTTTGTGTTCCACTGGGATATAATACTTACCTATGCCTCTGTCGAACCACTGGCTCGAGCTCGGAAACCCGCCGACCGGATATTTAATTCAAGTTCACTCCCCTGATGCTGATCTTCTAGAATAATAACGTGGCGTGGCGGGGGCACCCTATGCTCAAGTCCTTGGATCCAACAGGTGTTCTCTATATACTGTATGTCTTCAATCAAGGTCGATCTTTGCTCGGTAAACTACCCATTCTTGGTGACCAATAACCGCTTAGGTCCCGAAAAAGGTCACCAAGACGCCTGAGAACGTAACGAGAGCCAAGTTTTGTTTGAACGTAAAGGCTTGGGCCTGGGCGGATCCCATAATCATTTTCTGTAGCGCATTAGGTAAAAGCGTGAAATGACGGACCAAGAAATCTGATGGCCGGGGAGTTGTTGAAGTCTAGGAGTGCAAATCATGATTACGATACTGATAAAAGAGTCGTTAAATTGGTAGTTACATTCTGAAGATGCCGAGGAAAAATCAGTGGTAGCAAAAGTCGAAACGTATCTAAGCGGACCGCCGTCGCCGCCCCGTCCAAAATTTGGACATGTTGCTATTCGATACCAACGTCCATGTCGGAATACCCTTCGAATTCGGGCCTAAAACCTTCTCCAGAGAAAGTGCCTATGCGTATATACATCTTCGACGCGCTGACGATCTCTTTGGCAGCGCCTTTGTAATGGGAAGGTGCCAGGACCAGGCCAATTTCCACAGACGAGTCCTCACTTCCAGACATTGATCTCAGAACCAAAAGCAGAATAACGCATGACCAATCAAATGTGCCGTACGGATCTATCCAACGCTTTCTTTCAAACCAATCAGGGAAGGTATCTATATCCAAGTGAACTGAAGGTGACTTGAAATTTATGGGCGAGGCTTTTATACTCCTCTCAGTGCGAGTGATGTTTGCTAGCGTGGAGACAGGTCCGCAGACTTCAAGAAAACCTGACGAAACTTGACCAAATGGATTGAGAGACTGGACTAGTTCGATATGAGCTTTTTCGATCGTGGATGCAATGATCAAATCACTTCTCTCCTCATAATCCCAATGGATCGTAGATTCCACACTGGCCCAGCTCCAGGATGGAGCACGGTATGGGTGAGTGACGGACGTAGCATAGCCATGGCTACGGGTGGTCCACAACAAGGAACTTGGAAGGTGGGATTTGAAATGACCAGCAATGTAAATATCGCTCAGGACCGAATTGGTCTTGCGAGCGACACCCGCAATGGCTGGCAGTATATCCTCTGAACGAGTAAGTCGACGTCTGGTATATGCCTGTAGAATCCGAAGCCATAAAGAGTGTTGTGCGTCGACATTCTCACTTTTCCAATTATATGGTGGGTGATGTCCAGAGATTCTTCCGGTTTCGATACCGATGGGAAGTGCTTCGGTCGCGAGAGACACCTCTGAACACTCCCAGAAGATCTGGTCATTCGCCCAGTGTATCGTACGACGAGACAGCAAGCGTTCTTGCGCAACCCATCCCCGATAATCCAGATTCTGGAACGAGAATTCAGCACCCCTAGCCGCAAATCTGGGAGAAGCAACTAGACACTTTTCCACTGGTATTCGGTGACCGTTCCGTGCTGCCGACCTGAAGTTTGGAACAGCTAGAATGCAAGGCTGGTATTGAACACCGTTTGAACGACGTTGGAAGCATCCCGTTTCTGTGTCTACACTAGCTGCTGCTGCTATGTTCAGTGTGCTATTCTGGTAGATCTGATCCATGATTGCGACGTGACACAGCCAGTCGTCGATATGTTGTTTGTCACCAACATCATTTGTATCCGATTGCAAAATACAGAGGGAGTCTATCCAAAGCCAGTCGAATCCCAGGGCTCGGGAAATGGCGACCGCGTCTTTGAATGTTCGTGGAAGGATGTCTTCCGGTATGTTGCCGCAAAGGGAATTCTTATTGCTCGCTGTCAGTTTGAGCGTGAGTGACGACGTGCCCCAGCAATGGCTCAGCGCGGTATAGCCGTGAATAACGGGTTTCATGGATGACGTCTCCATCAAGTGTACAGCGGAGTTGCGAAGACAAAGCAGGCGAGGGGGCAGAAAATGCTCTCCATCGATTCTTGCGCAAGATGGATGGGCTTTTACACAAGCTTCTAGCCACCTTTTAGCCAGGTCCAATGTTATTGGGCCGCCTGTATGACCAACACCCGTTGTATCAGAGATTTCGTGGTTTTCTCCGGCTGAAGCCAATATGCTCGCTGGAAACCCACCAGAAGACGGCATCTGATAACAAGTCATGCGAAACGAGTCCTTGTCTTCAACGAATACCCCTGAAATCATTGGTGAATGCTGGACGGCTTTGAAGTCGAACCAAGCTCCAGGACATTTCATCGTTATTACAATGTAGGCACTATCGTTGCTGCGTTTTGAAGTCGGATCAGAGCGGTATCGTCGCCATACCTCAACTCTGAATGTACCTGCTTGTGCTTTTTCTTCTAACCGCTCGTTGGGCTGTCGTTCGACGATGCAATCATCTACCTTTACACAGATGCCACAGCTTTCTGCAGCAGCAGCATGAATGTCAGCTATTGAGGAGTGGTAGGCTCCTTCGCAGAGCATGTCCTGATTCTCCTTGGGCAATGCGGATTCCATGATCGCGTTGAACATTTTGGTACATACATCGCAAAGGTGACTTTCCATCTTTTGGACACTCAATAGCTCGACTAGGTGGTGTGTAGAGAAACGCGATCGGAAATGACAGAGATGAGCAGAGGTTGACGGGAGGTCCCTTATATACAGACTGCCTTGGATGTCAGCGGCGATCGATTGCAAGCGAGCAAGATAAGGTCGTGATGGTAACCGCGATCATCATGGCGTGAATTAGATCACGGCCATTGTACTAGGAGACAAAGCTTGCTGGCTTCCAGACTCCATCACTCTCTTCGCAACAACATCAATTCATCACTGAAGCATCCCAGCATTATACCAATTCTTCCATGACTTCAGGATGAGTTCGCTCGATCAAGCCGGTGATATCTTGGTAACGAGACATCGGGCCGGTCAAACAACCAAGTAACGCTACTTGCATATTACGGTTGCCTCAAATCGGTACGATTGTATCATCTCCATGTGCATTCTTCGACCTCAAAGTTCTGTCCAATGCCATTTAGCATGATGGCAATCATCGAATTGCTAATAACCTGACTAAAACCAAGCCTTTGGGACAACTTCTTCAAAAATTATCGTCGCTCCATGCTGGAGGGGTATAGCACCACATTTGACCAGAGAATCTGGCCCGGACCGCATTCCGTCTGAACATGGGGAGACCTGATTGAGTGTTCTTAGGTTTGGACATATTGATCAATATGGTAAAGTGTAGGTTATGTTGCTGGGGCTGCGATGCCATTTCAAGCTCCTTTGGGCAGTTTGTTTTGGCAGAAGATTGACGTAAACAGTATATCATAGACCGGTCATAGTCTTGGGAGGAACTGACAACCTCTGTGCTCTTGCTGAAAAACTGACGAAACTCCATCCAACAATATACTCATTCGAAGTAGTCATAGCAGCAACGCCGAAATGCCTTTGCCAATTGATCCAGAAGTCAATAAGCTCGCCGACAATCTTGTCGATACTATGCGAGCTACTTTCGACACCCCCATGAATTATAGACCAGGTATGTTCTGCGAGTCTCTACACATCAACCCAATCTAACATCACACAGTCCACGCAAAAGGGCAACTGTGCAAAGGAACATTTATCCCCTCGCCGCAAGCCTCCGCTCTCAGCAAAGCCCCTATCTTCTCCACAGCCAGCACACCCCTCATCCTCCGCTACAGCACAGATACCGGCCTCAAAGATCTCCCCGACAACGGCGAAAATGGTTCCCGTGGTTTCGCAATCCGCTTCCTGATTTCTGAAGACGGCCATCAACACTACGACCTCATCACCAATAACGCCTTTGGCTTCGTCGTCTCCACCGGCAAAGCATTCCTAGACCAGTTCGAAGCCATCAAAAACGGATCTCAAAAAGCCATGGATAAATTCTTCGCAACGTATCCGCATGCAAAGTACTTTGATGAGAACCAGAAACCGGCGCATTCTTATTCCTTTGCAACTGAGCAGTGGCATGGGGTTCATGCTTATAAGTTTGTCAATGCGAAGGGGGAGAGTAGGTTTTTCCGATGGAGGTTGGTCCCGTGGCAAGGCGTGATGAAACATTCCCTCGCCGATGCAAAGAAGCAATCCGCAAACTATCAATTCGACGACTTGACGCAGCGTCTGAACAACCAAAAACCGATCCGCTATCGTCTCCTAGCGCAACTTGCAGAGGAAGGCGACGAGGTAAATGATTCTGCAAAGGTGTGGCCGGAGACTAATGAATTCGTGGAAATGGGCGAGATCTTTGTGGAGAGGCTCTGGACGTTTGATGAAGGGGAACCTGCTGGACGGCAGCAGAAGAGGATCATTTACGACCCCATGCCGAGATATATCGAGGGGATTGAGGCGAGTGATGATCCCTTGATTGAGGTGAGGACAAGTGTTTATTTGAAGAGTGGGATTATTAGGAGGGAGGCGGATAAGGTGGTGACGGATCAGAAGGTTGATTATAAGTGTCCGAGGTAGAGGGGAAGAAGAACAATAAGACTTGGTAAGAGGTTTGTATATACTGCGGTTTCTTCAACATCTCTCAGCTCAAGTTTTATTTCATCAACATTCGTTATTTGCATTCACACGCCATCCTACATCTAACTCAACAGACCATATCATCAACACAGCTCGAATGTCTTTCTCAACCAGAATACCACTATAGACTCAAGTCGTGGAACTCGATAGTTTGTCTAGAAACCAAATTTGCAGACCACGTGTTTGCAAATGTGTTAATAGAAGCCAGCACTCAGTACATTACGGTTCCTTTGGTAAGCTTGGCCATATACACCTAGAAAATAGACACCAGGCACATACGGCCAAAATTTTTGAGGATTAAAGTGACAAAACCGAGAAGCCAGCCTGACAACAATCAGCTGCAAACGTGCGATAAAGACCGGATCAGGTAGACATCACGTGACTGTGATTTAGCACGCTAAATCAGGTCATATACGAAGCAATGGTCTCGATCCTGTCCCTTCCCTGTCCGAACAAATCCTCTAGACATGGTTTAGGTCCTTCAACCAACAGTTTATCCTCCCTCTCACTCCGCGACGAGAGACCATACTCGCCCATCAGCAATTCCTCAGCCTCGCCCCTCCTTTCTACCCCTAAGGCAGCTCTACTTCTGACCCATCTCTCCCCAATAACCTTCGGTGCTTTTATAGCCCATGTCTTCAATTCAGAAACAACAATTCGGAATCCCTGATCGCTTTTCTTCTCGAACCGACACATGCCTCTGTGATCTGCAGCAATGCCAGCAGAAGTCGTGCTCTCCATAGCAGGCGCCGCACTCGTCTGCTCAACAATGTAATCTTTCGTATATCCCAGATCCGTCTTTTGTGTTTCCCAAAAAAAGACAATGTGGAAGCGACTTATCAGAGGTACGAATTGGTCCGTTATATTTTGTAGAACCTCAGATTCGGTTTTCAGAGCGTTAAGGAGGGAAGATTCGGTCTGTAGTGCTCGTTTAGGTGAGATAGCGGTGAGCTTAGTGAGGGAAGATAGGAGGTGTGCCTTTGGAGAGCCATGATGTGGTGTTCCGAAGAAGAGAAGGCCAAAGGTTGAGGTGTATATCGAGTACAGATGAGAAGTCTTTGGGCCACGACGGCTTTCTGAGTAGGCGAGGGCTCGCTTTACTATTATGCCACCAAGAGAGGCACAGAGGAAGACTATTGGTCTCTCCGTTGCGTCTTCGAGCTTTTGAACATATGTTAGTTTTCAGTATCAGTGGGTCAAAAAGATGCTTAGGGTTAAACGTCTTACACTTCTATCTGCATAGAGATCCTGGATAAGTGTCTGTGCATGCTGCAGTACTCTGTCTTTTGACGTTTCCTTCCCACACAAAGAAGATATGTTGGCATTGTATCCCCAGACCAGTACTCTCGCATTCTTCATGTATTTAGGCAAGAGCTCGGGATGGTTTA
This sequence comes from Venturia aucupariae, assembly GCA_003693225.1. NCBI lineage: Eukaryota > Fungi > Ascomycota > Dothideomycetes > Venturiales > Venturiaceae > Venturia > Venturia aucupariae. The sequence continues at coordinate 102,890 of QWZN01000123.1, forward strand.
GCCAGCAAATCTTTGATTTGGGACTGGTCCAAGTTTTGAGGGCATCCCCGTTCAAGCCATGGACGGCAACAATGCTATCAATGCATCAGTCGAATGCTCAGCCTTGCTATCAAGGTTACACACGGTCCACTTACTCAAGTTCTATATCCGCCTCATTAGCAGGGCAATAAAGTTCTTTGATGCCAAAAGTTTGTGGCTCGACTGGTTTTCCCATGATTTTTTTGTTGTTGAGAGGAACAAAGAGAGTGTTGATCGACGATAGTCCGATACCTGGGAGCAGCGAAGGTAGTGTATTGCTGCACTGCCTCATTGGCTGCGCCTGGTTGAGCCGAAATGAAGCATAGGCCATGGTTTCATGTCCAGTGGCTGACAAGGATGCGGCAAGGCTGCCTCATCCTTCAGCGCTTAGTGTTTCCCCTGCCCCATCGGCAGTCGTCGATGTAGATCTTTATCAATTTTTGCGCCTTGTAGAAGTCTAATCTATTTATGGTCCTGAATGAGAACTCTACAACCATCTGCAGCTGAAAGAACCAGTGTCAATCGTTGCCTCTCTGTTCCCACAGGTTCGATTACCTCTCCTTCTGGTAGTTCTATGACCGCAAACTCCTGTAACAGCCGAATTATTGTGTAAGATATCTCCATGAGCGCAAAATCTTCTCCCAAACATTGTCTTGGCCCTCCATTAAATGGGAAGTAAGCCCAGCCTATTCCAGAAAGTTCGCCCGTCTCCCAACGCTCTGGTCGAAAATCGTCAGCGTCCTCTCCATACAGATTTCTCATGCGGCAATTCACGTATTGCGAGAAGACAACAATTTCGCCTTTCCTCACCAATACCGGGCTTGTACCATCTGGGCCACCTCCTGTTGGTAGTGTTGTGGTCCTGAGCGCTTCACGATTGTTGACCGGAACCGGTGGGTAAAGGCGCAAGGCTGAAAATGAATATCAGTTTACCGGATTTTTTTTGTCTCAGGCTACATACACTCTTTAATTACGCAAGTCAGGAACGGCATGTTGCGTATTTGTTGGCGGGTCGGGTGTTTCGAATTTGCCATAATGGATGACACTTCTTGTCTTAATCGAATCATTGCTTGTGGATGTCGAACCAAGAGTCGGCTATTGTCAATCAGTATCGATTTTTCGCCGCAAAATACGGGGTTGAAAACACTCACAATGTCCAAGACAGGCAGCACGCAGCTATAACGTGTTAGATATTTTTTAGGATGTCTAGTCTTAACTCACTCGTGTCTCTCCCTGCTAGCAGAACATTGAGAAGCTGGTCTCGAAGATCCGTTTGAGTAGCAGACTCGTCTGCTACTTGCCTGAGAAATCCGTAAGAATCTTCGGTTAAATCCTCTTTAGCATCTAGGTCTTGCTGCTGTATGTAATGCTCCACAAACCGGTGGACATTCGAGCACGCCTTTCGGAAATCGGCTGGATTGTAGAGAGCATGGAAGGGTGCCATGCGGAAGCGTTTTGCTAATCCTTCTTGCGCAAGGTTGAAACTTTCAGCAAATAGCTTATTCGTCGCGTCTTGGTCGATACCTGCTCGCAAGCTGTACGAAGAGCTGCCAAAAAGCAATGCCGTGGTCGTATCCAGGGTAAGATTGAAGAAAAGAGGTTGCATATCGACGACTTTGTTTCCACGTAGACACTGTATCAGGTTGTCGATGTGCTCGCAGAAATGATCGAGTTTCTGGTACTGTGCCCGAACAAACTGTTTCCTCAGCAGTTCTCGAGAGTGTTTCCACGCTGAACCCTCCTGAGTAAAAATCCCATTGCCAATGAGGGGTGCAAAAACAGCCGGCCTGGCTCCAAAGCCATAGTCTGGCGATAGATAATTAGTATCAATGCTCGTGTAAAGAAATTGGTGGTTCGCAAGACTTTACCTTTGAAGTCGGTTGACAACATCGCCTCCACATTTTTGGGGCTCAAGTTATGGAAAGCTCGCGGACCGACTAGCAAGTACTGAGAGCCCATATTGTGTGGATAGTCTTTTGCCAAAGAACACAAAAACGCAAGCAGCCGTCCATCAGAATTCGATTGCCAAAGTTGCCTTAGTCGATCAACTCCCAAAGGCCACTTCTTTGTGAGTTCTGGACATGGCTGGCAACCATGACGAGCTCCGAAGGCGCAATCTGCCTGACAAAAATCAGTAAGTAAGACCAAAACGAGCTTGCAGTGCCATACCTTATAGACTAGATACTTTTTGATGAAGACATGGAGTAGTTGAGCTGCGAGCACAAGGAGTCCTAAGTATGCCAGACTTCGAGTGACACCCCATTCCCCGAGTTTTGTAGAATAAGTATCAGCCATGAGCGACATGACCAGCGTAAAATTCGAAAGTGGATGTAGTCGATACACCACACTGAACTAGATCTCGTTCTTCAAAACATGATTGAGGTTTTGGAAAAGTGGTGGACTTTCTCCTGCAGAAGGATTCCGTCCCTGCATACGCCAATCTCGCTTCGAGCCGCCTGATAGGCGCCGGCACGGTCCTTCATCGTGGGGGTCGTCTCACCCCCACCTATCCTTTTGAGGAGAATCATGCACTCAACTCCACACACACACACACACACACACACACACACACACACGATACACACTCGCCGCGGGCTCGACAGGCACTCTATGGGGGCTGGCGCCGAGATGTATCACCGGGAGCACCTTGGACATCCTTGTGTCTACCGTATATCGGACGCGCCGGACAGCCTACCTATATCCCTTTCCCCGGCCCTGGCTTCAACTCTCTACTCGCTAAAATATTCACTTGTACTTTTCCTGCATCTTTCCAATACATCTTCATCGTTCAAGTGTTGTTCAGTAATGCAATGCCACCAGGTCTCACTCGCGTCTATGACGTCGAATTGGGGAGCAACGCCCGAGATTCTGTCACATTCGTAGAGTATAACACACCAAGAATCGATTTACGACGATAGAACTAGGCTGACACGGTGTTCCTATAGTATCATCGCCGTTCATGGGCTGAATGAAACCTCTGAGGACGCCTGGACTCACCAAGCTACGAAAGTTAATTGGCTCAAGCAACTTCTTCCTAGCCATCTCTTGGCAGCACGGATTTCTACATATAGTTACGATGCATCTGCCTCTGCTTTCTGTACGAATGGAGGCGCCGAAGCGATACAGAAAAGTGCACAAACACTTGTTGCCGACCTTCAAGCAGATCGAGGCTTAGGTTTGGTGACTAAACGCCCCATCATCTTCATTTGCCACGGAATGGGTGGAGTTTTGGTCAAGAAAGCTCTCATCCATTCGGCCAGCCAAACCTCAAGTCATGTGGTGCATCTTTATGACATATTCATGTCGACCTATGCAATCTTATTCTTCGGCACACCGCATGACAAGACTGATCACAAGAAATGGCTTCGTCTGGAACGACTATCAAATCCAAAGAGGGATGCGGAGTATCAGATCCAGGCGCCTATTCTCCTTGCCAATGACGTCGGATTCGTCCAAACAATCAGCGACCAGTTTATGCCGATCATGAAGCAATTTCACATCTTCTGCTTTTGGGAGATGAGACCAACGACTTCTAGTGGTCAAACCGAATTCATTGTCCCGGAGTCCTCGGCAGCACCTTTTTATCCCGATATAGAGAAGGCGGGAATTCCAGCAACACATTCAGGAATGATCAAATTTTCAGCGGCAAACTGCCCTAGCTACAGGACAGTCCTGGAGGCTATGGTGAGGTACAGTGCAGCTGCGCCTGTTGTCGTGTCTCGTCGATGGGAACAAGCTTCCAAAGCGATATTTCAAATACGTTTGAACGAGGCATCTGAACTCAGTGGGCTGGTATTTGATGTTCATTCGAACCGCCCCGTACGCCAACAAACTTTGTCGCTGCCTATATTGCATAATCAATATTTCGACACTCCTCGAGCAATAACCACTGAATTTATTGGGCGTGAAGAGCTCTTAAACACTGTGAAGACAGCATTCTTTCCATGCGTTGCGGTAGAACCAAGTGTGTCTTCTGACTTGCGAAAGAGCTTCGTTGTATATGGGATGGGAGGGGCTGGGAAAACAGAATTTTGCTCCAAATTTGCGCTCGATAACAAAGAGAAGTGAGTCGGTTACCATGCCTATAGATGCATTTTTAAACCATGGAACAGATATTGGGGTATATTCACCGTCCATGCCTCTTCCGACGAGACGATCAAAAGGGATTTTGCACGTATCGGCAAAAAGTACGGAGGCCTAGAGGAGACCGAGAGCGCAGGAAGACACTGGATGGAAGGCTTGAAAGAAAAATGGCTGCTCATAATCGACAATGCAGATGATCCGACCAGGAATTTGCGAGATGTATTTCCTCAAGGAGACAAAGGTCACATCCTAATCACGACCAGGAACCCCAACTTCCGCCGCGATGGCTCTGCTGGAAGCCTAGAGCTTCAAGGCATGGAAAAGGACGAAGCCTTGCAGATTTTGCTCAAGAGGGCCGAGATCCCAAAGCCATGGGATGCGGCCACCAAAATGATAGGAGACCAGATTGCAAAGACCTTGGGCTATCTTGCACTGGCTCTCATTCAGGCTGGCAGTTGCATCTACGAAGGAGTCTGCACTTTAAAAGACTACTTAAATCTCCACTTCACGTATCGAACCGAGGGACGCGAGAGGCGATCGTCCATAGGTTCGGTCGTTGAGAAGGATGAAGTTGCAGAAGCTGTCTATTCAGCCTTTGACGTGTCCCTGAATTTCATCAGGACCAAGAATACTCTTGCCTGTCAAGATGCCGAACAACTTCTGAACATGGTTGGCTTCTACCACTTCGACAATATTAAGATCGACATCTTCAAACGTGCCATCAAGAACAGAAAGAAAAGCCTTGAAGATGAGGAGACCATCTCAACATTTAGACGTGCTGTTCTGAATCGACTGCGTCCTCCAGATATCTTCCCAGGGTTTCTCAAATGTGACGGGAACTTTCTGCACCAATTTCGTGTATCTCGAGCGGTGAGCGAGTTGCGCTCTCTCTCACTTCTCAGCTATGATGGAAAAAGTGACAGCATTTCTGTTCATCCATTGGTACACTCTTGGGCGCGAGATCGTCTTAGTCCCGGAGACAGAAAACTTTGGGCGGAAGTGGCGCTCAATACGCTGACCGAGTCCATTCAACTCCCACCTCATGATACTACCGAAATTGATGGCGAATTTCGAAGCGATCTTCTACCTCATCTGGGTGCGAATCTTTCGGTGTGCGCAATCCGGATCCCAGACTACAGTGGTCCATTGACCACTTTTCGAATTGTCATCCAGCCCTCCTTATCCTGGATTGTGCGCCAACAGGTTCTAAGTGCCGCTAAATGTGGTTACGTCTTTGTGGAAAGGGGGCAATTTGGGAAAGCCGCTGAGCTTCTGTCATTGGTCAAGACAACACTGATAGATATACTGGGATATCGACACGAGAAGACCATGATTGCAATGCTTGGCTTAGCAGGTACTTACTGGGGACTTGGGAGACTAGAAGAAGCAATCGTGCTTCAGAGTCGAGTCGTTGCGGAGCGATGTAAGGTCTTCGGTCCCGCTCACGAGCAGACTTTACTTGCGATGGACCAGCTTGGCCGATCTTATTGGCTCCATGGACAATACCACGAAGCTCTTACTATTCAGCAACGCACATCTGATAATATGACAAAGGTCCTGGGTGCTGAGGATTCACGCACTTTGTCAGCCCTCGACAATTTGGGAGTAACCCTAGGATCCTGGCATAGGTATGAGGAGAGTAAAAAGGTGCACAACCAGGTTTTAGCTTCACGAGCAAAGAGCCTTGGAGTCACGCATCTGGACACGCTCTCCACCATGAATAATCTCGCCATGGCTCTCGTGGATTTACAGCAACTGGATGAAGCGAAAGTTATCATGACAAAAGTTCATGCGGAACGGAGAAAGCAGCTGGGAAAGGAACACCCGTGGACCCTTTGGGCGTTGTGTAATCTCTCCAAAGTGTACATCGAGATAGGCCTGCTTGATGAAGCCGAAGAAATGCTCACTTGGGGTGTTGCAGCGGGCGAAAGAAGTCTTAGCAAAGACCACTTAGGAGTTCTCATGGGCGCTGGAGAACTTTCCCGTGTCTACGCTCGGCAAGGACGGCTTGACAAAGCGGAAGAGCTTTCAGTTGAGACCGTTGGTTTGGTCGAGAAATCTCGTGGCGCGGCTCATCCCGATTACGTGTTTGGGATGTGGAAATTGGCACAACTTTACGAATTGAAGGAGGAGCACGACAAGGCCATTGGAACTTGCGAGATAGCTCTGAGGAGTGTTGATATGAGACTGACAAGGAGCCATCCTTTGAGCATGAGGATCGAGGCTCTACTCTCAAGGCTTCGAGACTCTGAGGCAATGGGCCTTAAGATCGATGAAACTGTCAACACTGCCAATGAGCCAGACATCCAGTTGTTCCGTCGCATAAAGGTGCGACAAGCTACGTGGTAGGGTCGATTCTCAATAACGTAGATTCCAATGGACAATCATGATTCCGTCCATCGATTTCCTGGGTGCCGATGGACTGAGTGCGCGAGCATGTGAGAACAAGCTTTTCGTTACTAGTGGAAACTCGCTGATCAGTTAACAGTATGTCAACCAACCCAATTCTGACACCACTCAGTTGCCCCGAAAAGGGACATTAGACTCAACCGGGATGGCAATAACTTTTTGCAAACCGGCTTTGACGTACGATTGCGCAAAGGTCATCTAATTTCACTGAATCGATCAACCTGGCGTGTAACCAGGGCCAGATCCTTCTTTCACGCGTCAACAGTTCAGAACCGTATCTCATGAACCGACCACAAGCCCTGGAGTTGATTGAGCAGTACCGAAACTCCTGTCCGTCTTTGCAGTACGTTTGCCAGGATTTTTTCTACCTCTCTCTGTTTTTGAGAAGGCACGATTTTATTTGTTGTGCTTCAAATCGATTTAGTTTGTCGTGCCTCAAATAGGAGTACAACCAAGGGAAATCGGTATTCATGCTCTCCTGTCACTCGAAGTATCGGATGTTGTTTCAAAATTTCCTCCTTTTATCCCCTCACGCAATCATGGATTCTAGATGCGTAGACACAACCCCAAGTTTTCTTACCACTTCTTTCTTTGCAGCCAACCACTTTCTTCGACTGTTTTGATTCAATCAACATCGCCAGGAGAGCTTGGAAAGTCTTCGTTATTCATTCAATTGCCAGATAGCAGATATGGCTCTTCATCGCCATCTGGCTACGGCCATAGTCTGTTCGTTTGTTCTCTTCGTCGCAATTCTCCTTGACCAGACCTTCCTCAATTATAATACCTCTCTTCAGGAACGAAACCAGACTGTCGTTGGCCGTATATAATCCATTATTCCCCTTCTGTCACCCCTCGCATCGTTCCTCGAATGGTTTTGGATGGCAGCGACGACGACGACGTCATGGAAACAGATTCTGACCCCGAGGACGACGATGGGCACCCGACAGATGCACTACGCTTATACAATGATGCTGTCTTCAAAGATACCCAACATCGGTGCCTAATGAATGCAAATCTCAGGCAAGCTGCCGACATGGTAGCCCGATCAGATAAATAGAGGAACAGATCACTCCAAAGTGTCTACTCCAATCCAATAGAAGAATTCAAGAAAGGGGTAAGGGGGGAACTTCTCAATGGCCTCCACCTAGACCCCGGTAGTGAAGAGAAATGGCGGCCGGTCCAGTGGGATCATAAAAAGGCATGGGCTGTAAATGGAAACTCTGGACCTGTAAGTTTAGTTCTCTCTGCTGGCCATAGACTAACACGCGTGCAGGCCATTTCCGGAGCCCAATATATTACCTTTTTCAATTATGACAGAACGCAACCCGTGTTCGTCGTTGACAATGTTTTCAGCTTGATATCGGCGAATCAGTAGTTGGGTGGGTGACCACCAGCGAATCCTCGCTGCTGTATGTTTTTGCCTTTTTTTTTTTTTTTTTCTTGGCTGGTTGGTGGTGCCCGGTAAAGGTCCCAGCGTATGCGTTACTTAATATTTTTACCTTCCCGGTTCCCTCTATAGTAGTAATAATATATTACTTTTGCTCGAACTAATTCTCTATATCTAGGTTTATTAATTTCTTCTTACTTCTCTTCTAATATAAAATAGAGATATAATCTTAATTCTTTATAAATAATATTTCTACTATATACGTCTATCCTATCCCATAGTATATAAAATAGAGAGTAATAGCAAAATTCTAAGTTTATCGTAGTATATACTTATTATTCCTAATAGTAGAAATATAGAAAATATAAAGACTAGAGCGGATCTCGAATAGGTCTTCGCTTTACTATAGCGCGGTACGGATATCGCGGAGTCCAGCGTATTAATATAGCGGGTTATACTACGTTTCTTTTTGTAATACGTAGTTTACTATATATAATAAGTATCTATATATCTACTATTAAAGTATATTTCCTACGATAAAGATCTCATCTTCTCAATCGTAGGCAGACGAGGTTGAATCGGTAGTTAGGTAAATAATAGAGGTAAGAAGAATCGCTTGGCCTATAAGGTTAGATTCGGCCTTGTTCTTGTATTACGTTTTAAAGATATGAAAATAGATTACTTACGTCGAACCATAGAGATATTTTCGGCTTATAATCTAGCTATTTTCTTGTAAAACTTATCTTTTCTTTATACTTATTCTGCCAATGCTACTATCACCCTCCTATATTAGGGTTAGGACGAATTCTTTAGGATTCTTATTAATATCGCCGTTCTAGATACTCGCTATAGCTATAAAGTCAATAGCTTGCTATAAACGTAGAATAGACCGTATTAGTATAATTATATAAAATACTAATCGTATTAGTATCTAGTATTAATAAAGAGGGCTAGATAATACCAAGCTTAAGTATATAGATTATAGATTAAGTACCGAATCTAGCTAGTAGGCGATCTAAAAATCAACCTTTGCGCTATAATATCTAAGATATCTTTCGGAAAATATAGTACTAGTACTTCTCCTTTTTTAGCCTTATAAAAACGTACTAAGGTCCCAAAGTTGAGTATAATAACGTTAGAGATACTTTTTATATTAAAAATAACCTATCTATCCCTAAGATTCGCGTTAGAAAATAAAGGATATAATATATCAGGGAAGAATTACTATTTATCCTTATTTTATTAAATTAGTAGCTCGTAATTTCTCTTCCTAGATTTATTAATTATATAAACAGAATCCTAAGGGCCTAATAATACAAGGAAGTACTAGGTTAGAAAAGTCTAGAGGTAGAAGTAAGGCTACCTATAAGATATAGGGGAGGGCTTAGACTTTATCTACTTAATTTCTCCTTACTTATAGGATATACTATCCCTACCTTTTTAGCCTATTAAGCTTAGATAGAAGATTTTTTTACTCGCAATATAGTATAATAGTAGTTTACGGGTATAATCTAAAAACGACCTAAAACATCCTCTTAAGACTATAAGCTAATAGTATCTAGCTTTAAACTAGGGCTTTGTCGAATCGCTAGCTACTAGAACTTAGAACTCTATATTTAAACTATACCTAATCTTAATGTTAGTTTAGTAGGTATAAGTAGCTTCTAGAAGCCTAGAAATCTTCTAGAAGTCTTAGAATCTACCTTATTAGTTAGTAAGTCAAGATCTACTACTATATTAGCTAGAGAGTTTATAGTAGTATATAGGTTACAGGGCTGAAATTAAGCCGTACTCGCCTAACAAAACTTAATAGTAACCCTTAAGCTATCGAGCTACGTAAAGAAGCCGTATTCTCGGTAAGTTAAAAGCTTTAATCCTATTATTATAGGTTAGTATTTATATAGCGCGACTACTAGCTACTACTCTAGGTATAGCTTCTTTCCCTTACGAATTTCTATTATACTATATTAGCTAAAATCGTATTCAAAAATTTCAGTATAGTAACTTATAATTAAGACTATATCCTAAGGCTATTATTAGAGATAAAAGAGCCTATAATCTCTATAACTAGCGCCTATAGCGATAAAGATAGCGATATAGATAGCGTCTTATAAGCTCTACCTCGTTAGGACGAATATCTATCTAGACCGCGCCTAGTTCTTCTTCTTCTCTCCCTTATACTAGGGGTCTTCCTCCTTACCCTAGACCTAACGATACTTAGTAACGCAATTTCTTCTATTACTAGATCTTTCTATAGCCTCTCTAACGTAGCCTAGTACTCGTTAACTTTTTCCCTTACTACCGCGCTATTATAATTAGTATACGGAAAGGCCTACCGTTATTTTAACTAGAAGAATATATTCCTTACGTTAATCGCTATATTCGAGTTAGGTAACCTATTATCTATACTAGCCCCGAATAGTCTAGTACTTATTATTAGCCGGGCTGTGAGCGGTATAGGAGATAGCGGTATTATTACTAGTACCTTTTCGATTATCGTAGGCGTCGCGCCTCTACGGCGAGTTCTAATATATATAGGCTTACTTAGCGTAATATTTAGTTTTATATCCGTTACGGGGCTATTATTAGGAGGCGCCTTAACTTTAGGACTAGGCTAGCGCTAGTATTTCTAGATCAATCTACCGCTAGGCGCTATCGCTGCTATAGTTATAATAGTAGTTTTTACTATACCTAAAGCTATAAGACCGTCTATCAGGATCTCGATATCCGAGAAACTTCTATAAATAGATTCTACTAGCGTCGCGCTATTTATTATTTCTAAGGTAACCTTTATTCTAGCGATATAGATAGGGGGTAAAAATAGGGGGAATTTCGTATAGCTAATCTACGGGGGTATACTAGTCGTATCTACTATTACTCTAGTAGCTTTTATCGGACTAGAGTAGCAACTCGGCGAGTAAGCTATAATCTAATACCGCTTACTTAGGAAAACTGTTATTTCAGCTAATATAGTTATTATTATCTTCGTAGTAGTAGCCTATTTCCCGCTTATATATATTCTCTCTATCTACTTCTAGTCTATTAAGGAAGCTTCCGCTTCGAATAGTAGTCTATAGAGTATACCTTTTATTCTTAGTATATCGGCTTTCGTTATAGTATCTAGCGCCTCTATACTCTAAGTATATTAGGCCTTATAGCTTATTGTTGGTCCGGCTATTATAACCGCCGGTATAAGCTATTTATATATACTAGACTTTAATACGCCCCTAGCGAACGCTTTAGGGTTCTAGCTTCTTACGAGTATTAGTATTAGTCTGGTTTTATAGATACCTATAGCCGCGAACTAAGGGCTTATCTCTAGTAGCGATATAATAGCTATAATAGGTATAATACTCTTTTTCGAGTTAGCTAGTAACGTCGTATTTAGAGTAGTCGTCGAAGCGTTATTTATCGCTAAACTAGTCGCCCGCGTCTAAGGATCGGTTAAACTAACTTCTATAGGAATTAGATATTTAGATATACTTAAGGCCGGAGTAATAGGGTTTAGGACTCTATTTCCGGGAAATATAGTAGTAATCCTAGACTACTATATAGACGGCTTTAAAAGGGTACTCCTAATCTTAACTATTTACGCTTCCGCCTCCCTTCTCTCGGCGTATACGGCTCTTATAGTATACTTAGCTTAGCGTAATAGTCCGGATCCGAGTAAGTCTAATATTATAGATAGTAAGGTAGAAAAGACTGATACTAATTAAGAGGTAGAGTTAAGAATACCTTAAGTCTAAGATTATATTAAGTTAGCTACTTAGAGTAGTATATTATATACGGAGGTTTTTTAATAATAAAATTTTATTATTAGTAGGTAATAAATATTCTCTAGCTTAATCCTGAAAGAAAGGGAGGTAGTAGTATATAACTAGTATAGAACTATAGCGTCAGCCTTGCCGTAAAGTATTATCTAAATCGTATTAGAAACTTTAGTTATTATAAGAGTAATAACCGTAGCCTAGATATACCTAGATCGAATCTATTAAAGATATTAATAGAAATTGACTTATATAACGCCTAATACGAAGAGAAAGGCTTCTTAGAGATAACGATAAGAATATCTAATTACTATCTAATATTAGTAAAGTCTATCACTTCAATCTTAATACTAGATTCGCCTAATTATAGAATGAATAGGAATGAAGTTAAGGAGAGGAACTTAGATTAGCCGGGTTTTAAGGTTAAGGGTTAATTATTACGTGCCCTACGCTAGATATAGCTATTAGGATCCTATTATATAACTAATAGATTGAATACGTATTACTATATAAACTATACCCGCTAAGATCCTATAGATCCTTAGCGATTATCTTAGTAATATAATATAAGTATTCTTATTTATTGTTTTTTATCTTTAAATCTACTATTCTTGATATTACAATCGCTCCTAGTACCTTAAAGAGAAAGAGATAATTTATTACTAACTAAGATAACCTCTTTACGCCTAATAGATATCTCTCCGGCCCGCTCGAGCTTATTAGAGCGCGAGAACGGACCTAACTTACCTCAAGAGAATCCTATAGACCTTAATAGGCGCTTTAAGGAACTTCCCGCCAATACGGACAATAAATATACTATCCGTATAGGTCCTATTAATAATAACGTAGCGCTACCTAGTAAAACCCTAAGGCTTATACGAGGGCTTAGGAATACGGTAGCTAAAGCTGATCTCTAATTAGCCCTACGTAATAAGGAGTAAAGGGATAAGGAAGCTCTTCTTCGCAAGAAAACTACCGCTATATCTAAAGAGAAGGTATATAAAGAGTAGGAGAGATAAGATAGGCTCCTAGTATAATATATAGCAAAAGAGGATAAACTCCTTATAGCCGCCCGCGCCGGTAAGCGACTAGAGAATCGCCCCAAGCTAGCTACGGCTACCTCGGAATCTAGTAACCATACTAGCGCTAGACCGGGCTAGAATACGCTAGAAGTACCTATAGGGCTTAGGAACTCTCTACCTAAGGACCTAGAGACTATCAAACTACTAGAGCTATAGAACTAGGCTAAGAAGACGCTTTAGCGCGAGCAAATTACCAAGCTTTAGCGTATTAAGGCCGTAGTCGAGAAGGGCGATAGGGCTATACTTAGTACGCTTACCCTAAACGGTAAGTAGGAGGTTAAGATAAAGAAGTTAACCGAGCGTCCCTATATACCTTAGGCTAAGGCACCTAAGAAATATACGGGTAAGAACCGCTCCAAGTTTAACGCGTAGGCTAATAACTACGAAGATATATTTAGTAATAACCTAATATACTTCTATAAGGAGGCTACTAAGGTAAAGTTCGTAAAGTAGTACTTAGACCCTATACTCAAAACGGTATAGATAAACTTCTACGAGAATATAGGAGACCTATATCCTAATAGTCTATTATAGGCTGTTATAAAGTAGAGGATATTAGATATCCTTAGTATACTAGTTTAGCGTATACTAAAGGCAGCTATAGCTATTCGGACCTACCGCTAGAGATCTAGTTAGACTCTAAGGGAGTTGCTAGAATACCTCAAACCTCTATAGGAGGAAGCCGAGGTAACCGATAAGGCGTAATAGATTAGGGATTACCTAGGCGTATTATACGAGTTAACTTAGAACGAGATTACCTTCCGCCTTAAGAAGATAGAAATAATACTAGCTATTATTAAGGAGGAGGTAAGTAACTTCTCTAATATATTCTAAGCTAAGGATCTATCTAAAGACTTATCTAAGTCTAAGAGCAGTAGCTCTTATAATAATAATAATAATAGTAGTAATAGTAAGAAGCGCGGCCGCGATAGTAACGACAAGTCCTTGAAAGGCCGAGATAAGGAAACTTAGCGCCGGAATAGGCTAGAAAAGCCTAAAAAGGATAAGAAAGATATCGAATACTATATCTATAGTAAGAAAGGTTACGTAGTACCCAATTATATAAATAAAACTACGGTTAAGGCCTACCGCAAGAAGTAATCCGATAAAGACGGTAAGTCGGGAAAAGAGAAGGGCTAGTAGGTTTAATTCTATACCTACTAGCCTATATAGACCTAGAGAAGGGTATAAGAGATACTAGGATAGTCTAGCTACCTATAATAACTTTTATAGACAAACTCATTACTATCTATATAACTATAGGTGAAGGTAACTAGGTTAGGATACTAGTTAATCTAGGGTCCTATCTTAATCTTATTAACGCCGTGTTAGCGAAGGAGAGGGGCCTTAAATAGAGCCCCTTACCTCCTAATATTAGGGCGGAAGCGGCTAACGGGGGAAGTATAATAATATACGGTATTACTAAATCTAAAATAACGTTTTCTAACTCTTTTAGGCGCAAATTAACTCGTTCTATCCCTTTCCTAGTTATAAACTTAAAGAAGTACCGAATTTACTTAGGTATACTATTCTTAGGAGATATAAACCCTAAGATAGACTTTATAAAGAAGACGTTGACCTAGTAAGAGCTAGAGGCCTTTAAGGCTAATTACGTCTATATTATACTAGAACCCCCCAAAGAGTTTATAGAGACTATGCTTTCTAACGAAGTAGACTATTATATTATATATATAACCTTAACGGTCGAAAGCGAGGATTAACTTCTAAGCTAGTACTAGGAGTTTCA
>QWZN01000124.1:0-115304 GCA_003693225.1 Venturia aucupariae
AGGCCTTATCCCTCCTCCTACTTTATACCTTAGTTAACTTAGTTTTATCTACTACCTAGATCCTCGTATATATAGGGTCCTCCCGTGATACCCCGCCTCAACCTATCTTTTTTCTACCCCCGCCTAGAATTTAGGGGGGATTACCTATTTTATAGGCGCCTAAGTTACTTTACGATTAATAATATTATAGTAGTTACGCTATATTATATATTATACTTAAAGCCGGCTATATATAATAGCGCTAGGCTATAGTTAGATAATATACGAATCCAAACTATACGGTAAACAACTTATCGACCTACTAATACTATAATTATATATAGATTAAGCTAAATAGCTATAATACGATATAGTCGTATACGGTTTAGGTAGTCTAACCGCCTAGATTGTAGTAGGACCTACTAATACTATAATTATATATAAATTAAGCTAAATAGCTATAATATAATATTATAGTAGGGTCTACTAATATCTTATTTATACGTAGATTTACTACTATAGCGCAACTACTATAATATTATTGATCGTGAAGTAACTTGGGCGCCTATAAAATAGAGGATCCCCCCCCTAAATTCCAGGCGGGGGTAGAAATAAGATAAGTTGGGGGTAGAATTAAGGACATTGGGAGTAGATTTAGTATCCGCCTATTATTATTATTATTATTATTATTATTATTATTATTATTATTATTATTATTATTATTATTATTATTATTATTATTATTATTATTATCATCGCTATCATTACTATCATCTCTACGTAATATTATCGCCCCAATAGTATTCGATTCCCAATCCTGACACGCTCGAACCAAAAAGGTCCAACAATCTTTCCTAGAATTCCTAGAACAAGCCATAAATTGACCGCTTCATATGCACCAACCATGCTACATGAAAGCTTATCCTCCATAATCGAGTAGAAAGGAAAGGGCTTGATATATCCCTAATCGACTCAAGATTAGCTAAATCTCCTTTCGCCACCACTATCCCTATCTCGAAGCTGATTCCAAGCTTTTATCCATGACCAATCGCATTCCAAACCTCGATGAAGGAGAAAAGTGCGCTGGTACGATAAAAAGATGACTTGGACGGAGGTATCTCAAGAGCTAAAACATAAAGGCGATCGGCGCAGAAAACATGCTGGTCAGACCGAGAGACGGAGAATAGTAGCCACATTGCTGCTGCAAGTCAAATGAGCTGTTTGCAGTCTTCTAAGTCTAATTTTGGGAATATTTGGAGAATGGTTGAAGCGGTGATGATCGTCATTACCGTGACTGAAAAAAGAAAGAGAAATGAAGACAAACCACCAGCGTGGTACCGTCATAACAATCTAACCAGTAAACAGTCAAGCTGCAGAATCAGAGGTGTGGTTGTGATGGAGGACGGCGGGTAGTGATCTTGCTTAGCGCAGAGATTACTGGTGGCCGATTTGTCGAAACAAACCTGCTGGTAGTAGTCTTGAGCTACCAATTGTGAAGGATGTTTGCATTATTGAGGTGGGGGCAACCCCTATTATATAGCTAAATACTTTAGGGTCATGCCTTCATAACCTAACAGGGCGGTCTTGGAAATACGATCCCACATAGATCGCAAGTGAGGACCGAAGTATTGCTCGGCAAGGAGAAAACGGGAAAATGGTAATTAACCTCAAGTATTAGTCCTTGACGGTGTATCAAGTCTGGCTTCGGGCATCATTGCGTTGTTGGAGCATGATCCTGGTGGAGAGGCCGAAGGATCATGTTCGGTGGATTTCGTCTTGTATACCATTGGAATTACGTCCATCGAAGGGGACACGTACATAGCCTTAGCGACCTGAAGAACGCATTGGTCCATACAATTGAGTTTCTTGAATTCCTTAGCTGATTTGCTATAATATTGTTTCCACTTTGTGCGCTCGTTATTGTATGGACGCTCGGCACTATGATCGTAGTGATTCCGAATTGCGTCGTACCGTTTCACCAATACGTGCTCGATGTCTTGATACGACTGTACTTTGCCCTGCATCGTACTAACATCATGCTTGAGCCCATAATTGATCTCCTGTTCTAAACGTTAACAGCTTCGTCGTCCTCAGGCAGCCAAGCCACAGCGCCAAGTTCAAGGACGAAATTATTCCGCGTGCGCTGAGGCTGCACCACTGGTGGATTTGTTTGTGTTTGCATGGTCGTTGCTGTATGGAAAGTGTAGGCGATGATCTTTGGAACAAACTTATACAGGAGGCTTCGTGGGTCCAAACGCTTTCTTTTCTGATCGTTTTGTATGTGTACTCGCATTGTGTCGTAGCCGCTTTCTTCGTGTTTGACACTCGCTGTAAATCATCATGACTCTCAAAAACTGCCATGTGATTCTGAGAACCAGGTATCTTAACTCGTGAATGCGATCGCTTATTTCCCAGTGGTTTGGAAGCTTTTATGGCCAGAGACACTACAATATCGATCCTGGGCAGATATGTTAAGATTCTGATTCACAACCGAGGAAAATAGGTCGTAGCTCAAGACAGTGGGTCACACTTATCCTCCCACCAGCCCTTCAAACAAGCGATCCCTTTTCTGCCTCAATTTCTCATTCTCTCTCCTAATCTTTTCCACCTCCCTTCTCGCATCATCCTTGTCTTTCGGCAGTCCCTTGTATGCCTTGACTTGCTCTTCCAGTTCTCGCACATGTTCGCCTAGCTCCAGGATCCTCTTCTCTTTCTCGACTACCTCTTCTATCGGTGTCAAAGAGACAGTGTTTGAACGACTATGATTCCGTCGCGGAGAACTGTATGGTGAAGGGCTCGCTTGAGAAGAGTTGAGTGTGCCCAAACGGTCACTGTATTCCGTGATCTTTGACCGCAGCTGCTTTGTGTTCCGGTTCCACTCAAGTGTTTGTCTTGCCAGTTCGCGAGGTGGCTGGAAATTCTCAGATCGTAACTCATGATTCGCAGATCGCAGGGATTGAAGATGTGTTTCCAATCTCTTCTGCAATTGCGTAAGGCGGAGTAACGATTGCATGAGTGTCTGTTGTGTCAAAGTGAGATTCGTGACAGTCTCGACTATCGAATGTGTGTCGCAGGAGGGCGTGTTCAGTTCGATGGCGAGGGTAGAAAGGGAGGATAGTGCTATGAGGCCGGTAGGGGGTAGACCATTCGTGAGATCGGCTGTGAGAGGCGAAGTCGTCTTTGAACAGATCAATAAAATGTCCTCTATATCCACGGTTTGTAGTCATACCTCGCCCATCCCTCGCTTCATCTCTCCGAGTCCCTCGCTCCAGACCCCCCACATGAGGTCTCGCTCTTCGTCTCCTCGCTCATTTGCTGCTACTAAATCCCGGAGGATTTTCAATGTGTCCTCATTCCGTTCGAAGGTTGGAACTGAGCGTCCCTGGTACTTTGACGAGAGCCACACGTCAATCGTGTGCCAGTCTTGGGCTTGTGCGCGTTGTGCAGCTGCTTTCGACGGGGAGAAGAGGGCCGTGGGGAGAACGTGCTCGTCAAGATCCATTGCGATGCTAAGTTGGCGCTCGAACGTAGGGGGCAAGCGATGCGATTGACGGAAATGGCACTTCAAGCTGGCGCAGTGGTTCTCATGGAGCATAGTGGTCTCCATTCTGATATCTACGCCCGTGCGTTTTGGAAAATACACATGCACGTCTTGAAAATAGAAAGAGGAATTCACTCTTTAGCGCGAACACCAACCCCAACATCAATGTCAACAACAGTCAAAGCCACGTCAAACCGTCAGAAGCTTACGCGGATAACTTGGCACGTCCGTCCAAAATCTCCGGCCTCTGTCTGGTGGTACCCAACCTGTCTCGCTCTGACCGCAAGGACAAATTTTGCTGATTACTAGATTCTTTAAAGCATCTTCGACATCGAGACTTAATCCTTACAAGGGAGGCCATTCAAAGACAGCGACCCAAGTGCTATTATGCTAGTCTCAAGTTCGACGTCACCGTCAAGGAGTCGTACCATCGACCACACGCCGGCCTTCTCCAGGGCCTCGTCTATCAAAACAAACCGAAATCTCCGTCTCAGATCTCGAATAGTTCATCGTCGAAGTCTCCGAGCCAAAATATCAATACGGAATGTGACGAGAGAAAGTCGGACACATTTTTGGGACTTGCCCCCGGAACTGCGATTGCAAATTTATGGTTATCTTGTACTTACAAGACATGTTCTCGTTCATTGTCCTATCAAGAAAAAAAGGCTATCACGGGGAAAGGCCGATCATCTGGACTTGAAGTTTACGCGCACCAGTCGCCGGATGTACGAGGAAGTCAAGGATCTCTTCTACAGGGAAAACTGTTTTCACATCGTCGAGCCGACCGAAAAAAGACGGATTGCAGCACCCAATTCCTGGCCTGTCAAATATCTGAAGCAAGCAAAACGTTTTCAATGTAACCTTACGCTCGATGTCAACGACCAGCGTAGAGGCTGTTGGCAAACTACTATGAGGAATGCTTTTCGTTTCTTGTCGAAGCTTTCAGGTATTGCCTCCTTGCATTTGAAATTTGATCTTGGCTTGTCACCCCACCATACTGGAGCTCGGGAAGGAGCATACGATTTTGCAGTGAAAGATATCGAGTCAACCATTCTCATGCTAGAAGACGTGAGGGTGGAAGACTATGCAAAGATCGAATTTCAGAATCACGGGAAATCGGTTGTGATCCCAGGAGATGGAGGTCTCGACCACGAACCGAATTTTCACCAGAAACTACAAGCTATAGCAGAAAGATTGGAGTCTACTATGAGGGGTGAACATGGACCAGTCGTGGGGACGCAGAAACAGCGAAAGTGAGACAGCGAGGATGACAATGTGGGGAAGAAGAGGTGAGAGGGCTTCATCTTTGGTTAAGTCTGAAGACGGTGGGAAAGGGGCAACTTGAATGGGCGAAGCCGGCGAGTAAAAGAAGTCACGTGACGGTCATACGCTCGCTACAAAGATAGATGTGGAACAAAGTGATACTTGGAATGGTATTTGTAGACCAAGCAATGCAAGTAATTCCCTCCTTTGTTATTTGAATAACACGTCTTGAATCTCTTTGTAGTCGCGCTCCTCACGTGATAACAGCTTGAGGTCAGCTCGAACGCGCGGCGGCAATTCTGCACCACAACAACTTGAACTGAACTTGAACGTCCCCATCAATCCCTCATAAATACGACTGAACCAACAACAGCTCTCGACCCTCTATATGACTCTGACGACCGTACAGTTGAATTTCCATTTACCCAAGCATCGAATTGCATACGAGTCAACCTGGTTGCTACGCGCTCCATTACTCCAACCAACACACAACGCTATCTCCAGCAATTGATGATTTGTTATCAGCCATTACTGGGACCAATCTTGAGTGTTTTCTTTCTCAGCCTCGTCTCTTGCTTTGAATTCATTATTTCCCTCTCAATAACCAAAACTTACCACAGTAGTTGTGTAGTCGTGTCAATTAGATGAACTAACCAGCTATTGGTTCCAGCGTATCCGGACTCAAGGTTCATGGAAGTTCGTAACGTCTTATTATTAGCAGTGCTCTGGAGATACTCAGGCAAACCTGGAGACGGCGGCCTGTCAACACCAAAACAGACAATCTGCGCTCGGGATCTCCAGGCACGACAATCTGGACGACTGCCACCCTGCCAATAAGTATCAATATCTAAAACTGCAGATTCCAGGTATGATTCGATGGTCCTTGCCTCTCTTAATAACCTTTTGATTAATGAGATCATGAGCCGTCAAACAACTCTATTCGTGCCTTTTTGGTGGCCGTGAGATGTGCAAAGCGCCTAGGGTATGTCCATCCCACCTATCACGCAAAGTGAAATCCTAATTCTGTCTCACCTTTTTCCCGTGAGCCGTGGAAGCGGCCGCGTGGATGGCTTACTGATTCAGTGGTATAGGATGGCAGTAGCCAGCCGAGTAGTACAGCATACTCGAGTTGTTCCTTGGTATCACCCCTTCCTTCATTCTTGCTTGTTTTCTTGTTTTTATGGTTTTGAAAGATGGGTCTCTCATCATATATCCTTCTATGCCTGGTCCTGGAAGTCGCGGGGGACATTCACCACCTGTTCGCATCTTCATATCGGTCTCCGGCTTTGTTTGCGCTCCAGTATGATACCAATACCAATGCGCTCACGGAAGCCGCCAACTTCAACGCCCATGCTGGCCACCCATGGATGGCCTTTAGTCATGACAAAAACACCTTGTACGCATCTGAAAGAGATGGTTGGTCAAGTTATCGTGTTCTCAGCCCGAGTGAGATCGCGTTTCAATCCCACTTGACGTTGAAAGGACGTTGTGACGGAACAGACTTCAAGCATGGCACGACCAATATTCTTGCCGGACAGAGAGCGCCCTACAGTATTTACGGAGCGGGACGTTCACCGTGCGGTAACGTCATTGGGGCCAAGAGGGACGGCAGCTTTGATCATATCGTTCAGAATGTCACTTATAAAGCGGATAGTCGAGTGTACGGAATGGCTCATGATCCCTCTGGGAATTACATCTACAGTGCAGACACTTCCTCAAATGGTCTATGGACCCACAAAGTCGACCCGGCGTCAGGGAAACTAACAGCAGCGCGGTTCACTGCTCATCCAGAAAAGGACGCTAGACCACGACGGCTGGTTGTCCATCCCTCTGGAAATTACCTCTATGTGGTTCTGTCTACATTAAACAAGGTTGCGGTGTATAGCATCCAACGAGATCGGAATGGGCCACAGCTTGTTTATACTGGGAAAAGCTTCTCACTTGTCCCTCCAGGTTCGTCATGACTGAAACTTTTGCCGTTCGCCGGATAAGCGACTCATTATTCTACAGGGCAAGAGAACAAGAGGTACCGCGGGTCAGAGCTGGCTCTCAGCGCCAAGAATGATATACTTTATCTGACCTCGAGGTACCAAGTGAAGCGCAGAGACGAAGAGGACGAGGATGGAGAGCACGCAGACGATGAGGGCGAAAAAGCTAATGCTGACAAAGATCGGCCAAAGAGGCGGTCGGTAAGCTCGTTGGGAGACATGTTTGTGAGAGCTTTGACACCTCTCGTGAGAAGACAGTGGACATTGGGCGGACTCTTGAACTCGATCACTAGCTCTCCGGCACCCTCGAGTACACCGGCCGTAGCCGTTCTCCCGGGATACTTGACTGGGCTACAACTCTCCGAGTCTCCGAGTGATGGGAACGGAGCGGGATATCCATTGGGCATCATTCTTCAGGTTTCTACAAGCACTTCCGGGGGCAAGAGTAGCGTTATATCGGCAGCTCCATGGTCCAATGAACATGTCACTCTTGCTGACAGTGAACTGGGACTCGTACAGGTGTGGAGATTCGAGGCTGTAACAGATGGCCCACAATCGAGTCCTACTCAAACGTCTGGCAACAAATTCCAATCGCCACCACTAAACAACCCTGGCCCCAATCCTCCTAATTCGCCAAACTCACAGTCTCAGCCTATTGCTGCCGTTAACGGTCAAGCGATGCCAAATCCTCAGTCTCAGCCGCAGCCACAAAAACAACCATTGCAGCCGCAATGGCAACCACCTCCACCTCCATTATCACAAGCAATTCCTCAGCCGCCCAAACCCAATCTTAACCTGATCGGCAACCAGAATCTCGCCCCTACGACGCCAACGTCACCGAAAGGTGTTCAACCACCCAATCCGCCACAAGAAGGCGAACCACTTCCCGCCTTCAGTATAGCCGGGAGGTCACTGGAGAAACGACAGCCTCTGAAGACCATCAGGGCGAGTATCGTGTCTGAATGGAAAGCGCCCAGTTGGGCTATTGGAGCAGGGGATCCGGCGGCGCCGAAGAATGAGCACCGGGGAAATGAGGATAGGAAGGGACAGGTGCCGGGATGGGGCCGGGGGTGTTGTGCGCATGCGCTTTGGTATGATTAGGTTGAGAGAGCCGAGCACAAACACTTGTTAATGTTCTTTGTGTACTGATAACTTTCTGCAAGAATCGACAGTTGAGTTTCGAGGCTTGTGCTTTTTTAAAGCTCCCGTGCTGACTTCGCGTCTAGCATGAGGACTAGCTGGTCAAACTCCGGTCTTAGCCGCTTGATGCTTCCCAGCTAACAAGTCCTTGATAAGGCGGTATCTCTGTCATGGTTCTTTAACGAAGGGTCATTATTCCTCGACCATGGTATATCGTACCCATGAGCTATTCTTTGCTTTTTCAAAATGATGGAACCTTCGGACAACTTACAAAGACAAAGTTTTCACGCAAAATCCAGTAATGGTGGACGGACTTGGCTGCTTTTACTCCCGATATTGTGAGATACAACGTCGCCATACTTGGAAAATCTCCATCATCATATTCAACCAGTTGTTTCAACTCAATCACAAATTTCAGTTCTCTTTTCTTCCGTTCTAGATGACAATCTGGATATCAAGCTGCGCTTCACAAGGGAAAGAACACGAAATTACCGTTTGATTGTCACTGTCCTCTTAGGGAAGGAAAAAAGTGGTGAATACAAGTTTGTTCAAAGCTTGCGATGGACGCACATCAATGGTTTAAGTAGGCTCTCCATTCCTAGCCTTTCCGCAGCTTGATTGCCAATGCTGGCACGGGGTGCTTAGAGCCTCGACGCTGGGGATTGTGCCAAGATGACATATTGTCCGATAGCATAAGGGGTTAAGAGTACTGTTCGACTTGCTTTCCCTATCCTGATGAGTCAAAACAAAGATCGGAGGTGTGAATTGACCTAGGAGGTAAAGGGGTTGAGGATTTGCTCCAGCAGGGAGAAAATATAATTACAGTGGTCGCTGCTCCAGTCATAAACACAAACGGGTGGGTTGGTCGGATTTGGTCCAGGTGGTGATGACTACCATTCATCTTGAAAAGTTCAAATGAACAGCAACAGATTATGCCACCATCACCACGTTACAAATAAAGTCACATATGGAGAGCTTGCTTACAATTCTAACGACATAGAAATCGGATTCTTAGTTGAGTAAGAGGATGTATCGAAGAACATCAGGGAAGATATTGCGGGAGTGCGGAAGCTGTCATTTATATATGATTTGCTTTTCCAATTATTGCAATCAATGTTGTGGTTCCTTCGCGGTTCAGGAATGCTTAATCGATGGATGCTTACCTATTCAGAACCATTCGACGTGGGAAAACGCTCATCTCAACCGGTTTCTCAAAGATTGTCTACAAACCTGACCACTGCAACCAAGAGCACAATCTTACCTGCGAGACTCGAATTTCATCTTCACACTTTTGAACATACACAAAGATCATTGCGCCGGACACATTCGCCATTCTTCCGATCTGCTGCCCGACGAACTCCACTACGAGCAGTCATGTTCAGCGTCGGAAATTCACGAAATAGACTCGACCCAAACAGGATCTCTGATCCGCTAGAGCCCTTGTTAAGAGGTTGGAAATGGGGATATGGAATCTCGGTGCAGCCTGCCCCAAATCAAGCGCCAATGAGATTGGCGACGCGGATCATATCACTTTCCAGCAGAAACTGTTCCGAGCGTTCCGCCATGTCGACTGCAGCGAGATAGAGAACATACATACTTCGTGTTCTCCAGTCGACTAAAATCTCACAGCAACCCGCGTCACCAATCCAGAAGAAACATTCCGTTCCTATCGACCAGAGCCCTCGTCTATTCGTGATTGGACCCATTTGGACTGAATGCAGCCAGTGAACTTGGAGGTCTTTGAGAGGACAAAGCGATGTTTGGCAAGCCTATGCAACTTCCTAGCAAATCGAGTCCCGGGAAAGGATGTACAGGTCACGCTCGACTACATTGTCTGTCAACCCAAAAACGCACAGCGACTACTTCGATGCCTTCGGCCTATGGCACCGCTGAAGCAACTCTGCTTGGGCACCAGAGGTTGTTTCTATATCTCGCGCAGTCCACCACACATGGAGTCAGGGGAGCTGGAGGAGATTCGGGATCTCACAAAACAAGAATCATCGCAGCTGGTCGCCAGAAAAGACTTTCTCCCGTCAAACACGTCTCCGAGAGAATTGCCATTCGAGATCCAATCGATGATCGTCTCTCATACTGTGGTTAGCAGGGACCCAATTCCCTTGAGGAACTATCGCTCAGAAACCTGTCTCCTGGACTCTACTCAAAGCGGTGCTGTGGACAATGTCGTGGCTCCAATAGGGACCACCGAGAACGATTGTCGCCGCACCGATTTCGAGTCCTACTCGATGAGTTGCCAATGCATCACACTCCGTGAAGGGATTTTCTTCGCCTCAACAGCCATCCGCCTGGAAGCGCTCAAGCTTTATTGGACTGAAAACACGTTCATCTTCCAGGGACAAATCGACGCCTTCTTTCACAACCCAACAGCCGGGACCTACGAGCCACCGAACAACAGGTACTTTGGCGGACTAATTCATAGGTCCTTGGTCCCACGGATCTACAGGCCTCACGTCCATCCGAACAAAGTGTATCGGCACCATCCGAGCGCAAGGTTTTCTTTCAATCTCAATGTTAGGACCAGGCTCTATACGGACCGAAGGTCTTTCACGCAAGCACTCTATCCGCCTCTTACCCAACCGTCCAGCGCGTTCTCCAGCCGACCATATCACACGCTCTTCAGCCAACCATATAACACGCCTTATAGCCCATACGCCCTTCCACCACCACATACACCCGTCATCCACCCACATAACACGCCCTTTGATCAACCCTTCACCACGCTCTCCAATCAACCATTCAGCATGCCCTCCAGCCAATTACTCAACAAATACTTCCACGAAATCTGCCACCTAATCATCGAGACAACAAAGACCCCTCAACGCCTCCCCATACCCATACACCGCAAACCCGCACACATCAATCTAACACCTCCCTCAACCCACCACCCGCACCCTGGCCCACCCTCCTACCCACCCTCTCCACCACCAGCAACCCAAACTTACAAATCGACATCCGCCTCCACTCTTCGACCACCGCCTCTGGACCCAATGGTACGGTTCCCAAGCACAACCCTGGTATTTCGGGAACACAGTTAGAGAAATGGGATATCATAGTATGAGAGTGCGCGTTCCCGTTGAGGGAGTTTGGAGGGAGTTGGAGGTTTGGGGGTTTGAGGTGGAGGTTTAAGATGGAGGTTCAAGATGGAGGTTCAAGATGGAGGTTTAAGATGGAGGTTCAAGATAGAGGTTCAAGATGGAGGTTTAAGATGGAGGTTCAAGATGGAGGTTCAAGATAGAGGTTCAAGATAGAGGTCAAGATAGAGGTTCAAGATAGAGATTTATAATAGAGATTTAAGATAGAGGGTATTAGAGGTTACTCGAAGTAGGGAGGCGGATCAAAGAAGAAGACGACTAAAACCTAATCTAATCTAATAATCTAAATAAATCTCTCCCTAGATTCTTCTAAATTTTTAGACGAGGCAGCGGGTTTAGTATCCCTAAGTAGCCTTAGTCTCCTAGATACCATTTCTTCTTTACTAGCTCGACGAGTTCAATTGAAATATAGATTGAAAGATATTACTTAGGGTAGATTTAGTATCGTTCTACCCTCCTTTAGTAACCTATCTCTTTACTAAGGTATCCCCTTCGCGAGCAAGAAACTACTTACTATAATAATTTCAAGTAAAAAGATTAGGCTTTTTAGATCGATTACTAAGATATACCTATCTAGCCCCTCAAATAATCTACCAACTTTTAGGCCGATACTAAATCTACCCCCAATCCGTTTATTTCTACCCCCAACTTTTTTTATTTCTACCCCCGCCTAGAATCTAGGGGGGAAACCCTATTCTATAGGCTCTTAAGTTATTTCTATCACGATTAATAATATTATAGTAGTAGTTAAAAATAGCTCTATCTTCGTACAAATTGGCTATTAGTAGACCCTACTACAATCTAGGCGGTCAGACCGCCCAAATCGCATGCGACCGCGTATAGTTTGGATTCGTATATCATCTACATACAGCCTAGCGCCATTATATATAGTCGGCTTCGAGTGTGATATATAGTATAGCGTAACTACCATGATATCATTAATTGTGAAGTGACTTGAGAGCCTATAGAATAGGGGATCTCCACTAGATTTTAGGCGGGGGTAGAGATAAAATAGGTTAGGGGTAGATTTAAAGACATTGGGGGTAGATTTAGTATCCGCCACTTTTTATCATGTAGTTCCTAACCAATATCCCTACCTAAAATAACATCCACTCAATCCACCCATCCATCAATCCCAAAATCAAATTCAAAAATTGAAGGTCAACAAGGCAAACGAGTCACACGAACGCAAACGCAATCACAATCCCAATCCCAACCAACTCCAAAACCAGATCAAAAAGCTCTGAAAAAAAAAGGATGTAATATTGAATCAATGCCGCTAAAGCCAGCCAAGTCCCCCCCTCCAAGAAAGAGGGGAAAAAAAAAGAGAATCGCGCCAACAAAACAAGACGCCACCAGGAGAGAACAAAAAAAGCCCAACCATATCCACACAGTTTCCCCCAAGTAATGTATAATTCAATACCCCACTCAGTTATTCAAACACAGCCTGACCTGACCCCTTGATTTTGTTCCACACACCATTCTCGGATCCTTGTTCTTCCTCTTCTCATACAATCTTCTCTCTCCGTCTCACCACCATCTCCCCATCTTTTCAAAAGCATCAGACCATGACCTCCCTTCCCCGTCTCCCATGCTCCATGCCTTCCAATCTGACCCCACCCATCAAGTCACTCAACCCCCCAAATCCCCCAATGCAATCATCTCCCTCAAAACAACCTGATCAAGAGAAATATCAATCACCGCTCCCATGACCGTGGCCTGTTTCGGTATAATCTCACCATTGAATCCACTGAGCGCAATCGCTCTCTCCCATTCCTCATCTATTCCATCTTCACCCACCGCCTCAACATGCTCTAAATTCCGCAACTTCAATTTCTTGTTGGCTGACCGTAAGTCATCGTCCGACTCCGAATCACCGTCATCAGCCTTGGTTGCAGGAAGAGCGTTACTGTCGATAGCTTTGCCACCTAGGCGTCGAAGCATACCAAGAGCACGGTGAGTGACGATTCCGAACATGAGATCTTCATTGATGGGCGGAGGTTGACGCACAACACCGCCGCGGGCTTGTTGTAATCTCGCCTCCTCCATTTGGAGTCTCACTTTCTCCTGTCCATCCCTCGCTGCTAGCATCGCCGACAATCTGAGCAGAGACGGGGCCCACCCGTCCTCAGCCGCCAACCAATCCTTTGCCAATCCAATCTCCACACCTGGAACAAGCATGGAAAGAATATCTGCAGCTAGCATGCCTTGCGTAAGGATCGGCTTTCGAGCTTCGCATGTTCGTACAACTGTGGCTTCGGAGGGGCGCTCGGGTAGTACCGCGATTGCGAAACCAAAGGTTTGCGTGAGGAGATCGTATTGTTGGTAGGATGGTATACTCGGCGAATTGGAGATGTTATCGAGGAAGAGATGTTTGTAGAAGGTGCGGTTTGGATCGTCTCTTGCGAGGAGTTTAGCGAGACTGTCGATAGCGGGAGGGTAGTATTTGTGTATCTCAACATTATAATGTGAGAATCGGAGTGGTTTCGTTGATGTCGGTGATGGCCCAGGGGCGAATGAGAGGAGGAATTGAAGAATGTTGAAAGCGTCCTCGCGTGAGGGCAGTGAAGTTTTGTCGGAGATGTTCGATAATATTATGACGACGTCCTTCATAAAGTCGGAGGCGTTGACATAGGACCGCAAAAACATATTCCGCGTACCGAGCAGCCGAATCGACGAGGAAAGGAATTTAATGACTGGTTTCGAGTTTGCGAGGAAGAATTGGTTCTTGTCTGAATATCGTCCAGGGTCAGACAGATTCCGTAAAATCGTCGTGATGGCGACCAAGCGATCCGCAGCCCGATCAAGCTGCCATGCCAGCGTGCCTACTTCCGCTATGTCCTGGAGGCCATGTACTTCCATCTTGACATTCCGCAGCACATCTTCGTATGAGCCAAGATCGAGAATGTCCGACACCTCGGGCGCTTCTTCTGCCAGTATCTCAACTTGATCCTCCGCGCAATCAAGTAGTATATCAACTAGATCTTCACACAAGTCCAACTCGAGTAGGACTTGCCGATGATGCGTCATCTTGACCAAAACGTCCAGGGCGTATCGCATTTCCGAGTGGATCCCAGATTGCAAACTCAAGGTAAGAGCATGAATATCCGTATTTCCCATCTCTTCCAAATTCGGCACATTCGGTATCACAGTGACCAACTTCTCTGCTTCTCTTGCTCGGTTGTCCACCCCATCAATTCCACCCCAACTGTCTTCCAGAAATTTCCATCTCGGCTCATGATTCGTCGTCTCTTCTTGTTCCGGTCCACCAATTTTCAATATCTTTTGCGCGCCATTGGTCATTTTCGCAGCAGATTCCGAACGTTCCAATTTCCCAGGAGGTGGTGTCGCGAAGGCAGGTTTGTGTATAGCTGGTGATCCTTCCAATTTATAGCTGGTGCTTTTCCGATGTTGATCTAATGCAGTCTGCGGTCTCATAGCGCTGGGATCTGTCTGAGGCGTAGCCCATCCATTACTCCCCGGTAACGATGCATTGTTTTGCACAGGCGTCATTTGCTGAGGTGTCGGAGGTTGGTGCTGGCCCACGGCGTTCATCCTTTGCTGTAACTGCTGCATGTACTGCTGCGTCGCATGAGTACCCTGAGGCGTTTGTGGCATTGCCCTGTCCGGGGACATAGCCTGACCACCTCCCATCTGCTGTTGCATTTGATCCATTTTCAACTTCTGTTGAGCCTGCGCGTTCGCATACGTCGCGGCTTCCCAAGGCCCCAAGTTCTTCTCGAATATGTCCTTGATTTCCATCGCGGCATTCGGGTACTGGTCCGGTTGGTATCCCATCCTCTGCGCCACCTGAATCCATTGATTTCCCATGGTGATCCGTTTCGAGCCCTTGGCTCTCATGACAAGTGTAAACAGAGCAAATAGACTTATAGGTCGGCCTCCTACTTGAGGTTGAGGGTTGAATTGCCGTCCACCGCCAGCCATATATTTATGCACGTTCTGCAAAAACTTCTGCTCTTCCATCATCCTCTGCTGTTGGCTTTGCAACTGTTGGGCTTGCATGTTTCCTCCCGGTGGACCTTGCGGTCGCGTCGGTGTCTGCATGCTCCCAGGTCCAGCCATCATCGGGTTGCCCATCACGGCCTGCTGTTGCTGTCGCGCGCGATTTTGCTGCATTTGCTGTTGCTGTTGCATTTGCTGTTTCATTGTATGCAGACGATGAGCTTCTGCTTGCTGCGACGCGAGATTTGGAGTCAGCTGGACCTGCGCGGCGGAATATGGAATTTGTCCACCAGACATGTTTGGCATTCCACCAGCACCACCTCCAAAATTTTGGGCATTGTATCCTTGAGGCATTGACTGTTGACCGGGCATGAAGTTGCCTCCCGCTCCCATATGTGACGGCATGCTCTGACCACCCATTTGGCTGTTCATTTGTCCAGTCATGAATTGCGCGTTCTGTGGTGTCCCGACGCGTCCATTCGCGTCTGGCGTCCCCAGGCCGGGCTGCTGCTGCTGCTGCTGTTGTTGTTGTGACATTGGAAAATGCGGGTTTGGGGAATTGCGCGCGGGAGGTCGGAATTGTTGATTCGATAGAGTAGGCGATGGCGTCGCGTTCGCGGATCCATGCTGTTGTTGTAGATGATGGTAGGGATTAGGTGCCTGTAATTGTTGTCCCTGTTGATTCCCCTGGAAGCTTCCACCCGGATAGCCTGAGCCTGGCTGTTGGGGAGTTTGCGACCGCGAAGGATTGAGGTTAGAAGGTGCCTGACGCGGCGACGCGGCTATTCCGTCTTCGCGTGATCGTTTGGAGGGGACGACAGAATTGACTGGGTAGGGGAATTGGGGGGTTTGCGAGCGTTGCTGGTGTTGTTGCTGCTGGAGCGCGGCCTGCTGCTGCTGGTACTGGGCATGCTGGTACGACGGGTTATTGTTTTGATTGTTGTTGAACATGTAACTGGTATCGAATGCGGTCGAGTCGGAGAATCCATTCATATTTCATCTATCTGCAGAGGCGGACACATAATTAGCCAACGGGCATCCAGCCGTCGCACATGAAAAAGGCTCGCAGCGCTACCACCGAGACAGCAACGGCGTTGGGGACGGGAAGCGAAGGGGAGGGGAGGGTCGAGGCATCAGCGATGGATAGGGGTGGACAATGGCAATCAGCAGTCTACGGCTGGTCTGGTCTGGGTGGGAATGGAAGTGGGAGTGCAAGACGCGACGAGCCTCTCCGCTCCGCAGGGCACACAGTCATGTACAGGACTCCGGGGGGCTACAGTCGGAGGGAGCCTGAGAGTCTATCGGTGGGCGGTCGCGCAACGAATGATAAATGACGCGTGTGCTTCTGTGGGAGGGGCTGACAGGCCTGTCTTGGCCTCTGTGTCCCGGATATCTGGCCAACGCGTTGGAGAGGTGAAGAGCACTTACCGAGGAAAAGGCGGAGGCGATGCGGTTGTGGTTGGAAAGGATGGGCTTTCGAGATGCGATGCGCTGGCTGGAGGAGGGCGACAGACAGGCAGACAGGCAGGCAGAGAGAGAGACTGCATTTTCAGACTAAGCGACTGCTGCACGTGCCGGACACCTCGAGCGCACATCTGAGCACTGCACATCTGGAGTTATCAGATATATATCCACCGACCGTCCCCGTGTGTGTCTCTGGGGAGGGACCGCGAATGAAGGAGGATGAGGACGAGGACGAGGACGCGCTTCGGCTCCGGAAGCAGCTTCTGACATCGATCGAGGCAGAAGGACGTCGGCACTGGGCTGGCAGGTTGAGGCGTGGGTATTGGGCCAGATAGAGGCGCTAACCAGATTAGACTCGACCCAAAGCCATTTGCCTTTGTTTCCATGTCCAACCCAGATCAGTAATTATACTAACTTTTAATCTGTGCCTCGTACCACACGTTGCGTTGCGTTGTGTCGACTGCCTTCCCCCTCGGAATCACTGGCACCTTCAACAGCCTGACGACGAAGGCCCGGTGTTGGTTCGGCACTGGCATTCCTTTTCTGATAGATACTAGTACTCTCACAAGCTCCGCTGCTGTTCCCAGCAATCTTCCTGTCCGCAGATATGCACCGATATATCCCTAGGGCTGTCCCTCAACCCGTATCCTATCGCTCCCGCCGTTGAAACATCCGCTTCGTGTCCATCGATCCATGCGTGGAGCAGAAGGATAATCTCACCATGCCCACCTCCAGCAGATAAAAGCTGGATCCCTAGCCATCTGGCTTGCTGATTCAAAGCATCCCCCTTTTTCCCGCAAACCTTCTCCCTCCGTCCATCTCCCTCCGTCCATCTCCCTCCGTCCATCTCCCTCCGTCCATCTCCCTCCGTCCATCTCCCTCCGTCCATCTCCCGCCGTCCATCTCCCTCGCCAAACTTGTGTTGCCAAATTGAAACCCAGGGTGTCCGAGCGCCTCCATCGTCAATCATCGACCAACGGACGACTCACCGACCTGTCCTTCCCTTGTCTCGCTGCAATTATCCGCTGTTAAGGCGTCCATCTCCCCTTCGAGAGATATCTCCTTTGAGACCAGCGCAACACAGTTGTGGTAACGGGAAACTGCGAAAACCCTGGTCAAATCCGACGATCCAAGAAAAAGCAACAAGGCTCTGTTGCTCCACCTTGCGTCCCATGGTTTGATATGTTCATAAGAAGATGATCTCTTATCAATATCTGCTGCTGCCTTTTAACTTTCAGTTTGGTTCCCCCACACTGGGCAAGACTTGTCGTCGATACTCCATATGTGCAGTTCACGTGACTTTGAACCTAATGAAATTTGCGCAAGCAGATCAAAACTTGCAGCTTCTTTCTTATAATAGTTCACGTTGAGGGAGATGACTCTCTAGTCTAAATTGGTCCATCAAAATTTCTCGACTTCAATCTCTACTATCTCGCATCGACCACGTGATGTCTAGCACGATTTGAACTTGTTACTGTCCTTCAAGTATATATATATTACCGACTCATGTGCAATAAGATAGTTGACAGGGAGAGGTTATAAGAGCTTGTCCGTGTTCATTACAAGGGCTCAGACTATAAGGTATACAAAAGAATACGTCTACAACATACTAGCCTGGGTAGTATACTCATCCGATATCATCAAATTAGCAGTCTCCAAAGGCATAGCTATCAAAAGACAAGACAAACAAGACAAATAGAGATAAAGCAGAATATCCGAACAGAGCCTTAGAACGAACTACTGCGAACCCTGAATTACCGCGAACCCTAAGTCAGAAGTGATTTCTCCTCGACGTACTAGCCGCGGTGAACTGGAGACAAGGTACGGTAGGTCCCTTTATCCCGCAATGCAAAGTAAGCAGCCACCTTCAAATGGCCTGACAATAAAGCACTCAACACGAACAATCGCCGACGTGATCAAAGAGACCAGAGACGCATAGTGGACGACAGACGCATAGATATGAACATGGCAGCGAAAGACCAGGGGATATTGCTTTGACGTCGCCGAATGATAATGCACGGAGAAAACTGCACGATGTATTCTGCGGGTGAGAGTCGTCGCCAAGTGGCTAGGCGAGGCTGGGCATCGGAGCTGAATTGACTTGTAGACCGCTTGCTTCGTTAGGTCCAGCCTTGTGCTTGGGTACTACGAGAATGGAGGAGGCTACGGATATGCCGATGGGCATTGGAGATACGATATATAAACATAGTCAGCGGTAAGCTGGGAATGGCATTAACTTCTCAAGTCGAAAGCTTTCTCTCCTCTCTAGAAGCAATTTCCATCATGTACCCCTTTAACATTCTCTCCCTCCTCCTAGCCATCACCTCAAATATCTCACCAGCTACAGCTGAATGCTGCGGCGGCGGCGAGTGCGTCTCCTGGGGTCCCTCCCCGGGTAGACCAGGTCGCCCCGACGGCGAAATCTGCAACAGATGGAAATGCGCCGATGGTTTCGTCCACAGTAACTTCCAATGTTGCGGCGTCAGCAAATGCAACGTCTTCTGCTGCAACTGTGATAAGAAAAATGGGAAAGGTAAGATGATACAAGCCTACTGAGCCTGGCATTCCAACACTTCTGATTGGTGCCGATGCTGATCTGGTGCTTCAGTATGCAGAGTTGCGAAAAGTCTGTTTCTTGCACATGAGGAACAAGTTCCTCTTGATGCGGATGTGGATATGTCAGCGGCAGATGGGGCGATGTTCGCTGCTGCGAATACTGGAGGCACGGGTAGTATGACGATGGAAGAGTTTGCTCTGTATTTTGGCGCAGAGGTTGATGATGTGGATTTGATTGCGAAATTCGAGTTGTGAGTACTCGAACCAAACGAGTCCAATGCGACGTATGCTAATAATCGCAGGTATGACAAGAACGGTGACGGGTTCCTCCAAGTTGACGAGATGAGGCTCGGGTAGCGATGAGGTTGTGGAGACGAAGTCGATCATGGCATACGGCGGATGTTGCCCAACGTGTTTACATGGTTGAGGCTTTGCGTTTTGAGTCTTGCGTTTTTGAACGAAGGTGTTCGGATCCACCATGGAAATATGAAAACCACTTATCAGAAGGCATACTCGTTCTTCTGTCTGATATTGAAACATGGTTTCGCCCCTTCGAGCTAAGCATCACGAGGCACTTCATGAATGGTTAGAATCTTCTGATATCTCTTCCTCGAACGTCTGTCCGTAGATGACTCCATGCACGTATACATCACCTATCAACTCATCCTCATCCTCATCGCCTTTTTCTTCCAACACAACAGTGCTGAGTCCAAGTGAGAGTGCACTTTGAAGGCCACAATCCGTGTCTCCATAAGGTGTGACGCATAGAAACGCATATATACTCTCGTCTTAGGTGCCCCAGCAATAAGCTACTGGATCGTATGTTCTGCTGTTCACAACCTCGTCTGAGTCGACGACTTGTATCTGGAATAAGGTGGGTGTGCCGTCTTTTCCTGGTAGAAGTGTCAGAAGACGCATGCTAGGAGCCTGGTTTGAGGTGGGATCCGCCGACGGTTCTGGTGACGGCTGCTGCTAGTACTGATACATGAAGGAGTCATGAACGTGGAGACTGTTCAGGAGCAATGGCCAGATAAAGCGTGAATATCGTTCGAGGTCATCGAAACCGCGCGCTGTCGGGCCCACAGCCACGACGCATTTGACCCTACGCCTTTGGACCGTCGAGACTAGAGAATTTGAATGAGTGGCAGAGTTGAAACATGTCTGCTCAGCCTCGCTATAGTAATGCGCATCAACTGAATGAATGTATGTTCGCACTTTGCCACGCAGCCTTGTTCAGACTTGCTTAGCCACTCTTTGTCGCTTCCTAAAGACTGACAAGCCAGCCAAATGATGAGCGGGTTTCAGCAATTTGAAAGTACGAAGTATCACTTTTCTTTCCTTTCGGTATCACCGCCCTCGCTGAACACCAATTCATCCCTATCCCACAACAGTGTCAATGCCGCAGCCAAAGGACCCAATACTATCATTCGTACAGTCGCTATAATCAATTCTTTCGCACCCATCTTTTTTGTGGCATAAGATTTTGCAACCATCGCAAAGATTAAGTATGACAAACTGCCAATCCAATAGTCCCACTGCAATAGCCAGAGAGATCCCTGTGCGATGTTGCTCGCTTTCATGTTCCAGGCTTTGACCGGACTTCTTGGAATCAAGGCGTTCAACGGATGTAAGCTCTCCTGCGCTTGGGAAGAAAATAGACTAGGCCAAAGCAATGAAGTGAGAGACAGTGTCCAGACGTAAAAGTGTACCGGCACAGCAAAGAGCAACGCGAACTTGTATGCGGCTCTCAAATGCATCAACTGCCGTGATATACTACTCGTTTTACTCTTGTGTGGACTCACAGAGCTCAATATCTTGCTGATGTAGATGGCGTAATGTGGTGTGGGCTGCCAGAGTATGATTGCCCAGATCTTTTGTTTCAAAGACAACATGGCGGGATAAGGGAGGGCCATGAGAGTTGAGAGTGGCAGGTAGCCGAAGAGGATGCCGAATGGTATTGCGTCCACGTCAGACACAATGAGATTTGAGGACGTGGGTGTAGCAAAGGTGGGTGATGTGATAGCGTATATGGCGAGATATAGGGGAGCTATGGTTGCGAAGCCGGCTATTTGGAAGAGAAAAGTGTAGATGGAGATACTGGTGTATGTTAGAATCATGCAGCACACGAAAGAGATTGGTAACATTTTAATTTTCTACCACCATCTAGCAAGGGACAAATACTCACAATCCAACAGCCCTCGCTTTATTTCCCTCTCTGAAGCCTTCGATCATAGTCATAGTCAACAATGCAACTATCTGTCCCCCAAACAACAACCCAAACAAGCTCAGTCCCGGCGTTTCCCCTTGAGAGACAGGCCAAAAGAAGTTGACCAGCGTGAACAGCATGAAGTCTACACCTCCAATGCCCGTAACCTTGCCCATGAATGGGTTGCGAGTGCCATCTGCGAGGAGGTGGTGGTCGCGAACGGCGTCGATCATTTCGCTCGTGCCATTGCGAATTGAGAAGCCGTGGAGTGCTATAACGCCGAAGATTGCAAGGCTGACAAGCAGGCCAGCGACACTTTTAGACATGTTGGCGGCCAAGGGAACAGGTCATACAGCTAATTAGACCAAAGCGAAGCGGCAGTGTGAACCTCAAGATTTGAAGCTTGAGGAACCGAGGGTATAATAATGTACAGTAGAACTAGGCGGTATCCACGGATAGACCCGGCTGCTTGGCGGGTACGGATCGATGCTTACGGCCATAAACCGTCAATTAACCCTCTCCACATTCATAACAACAACAACAACAACGTTATCTTGACAGGCATCGTGTTTCTGCCGAGACAAGCTTACCTGCTTGAGTATCGATGATACGCTTAAGAAACAATGATTACCTCTTTTCCAAACGGATCATTGTCGATTTGTACGAGAAGACCAATGTGAATACACTTCGCCTTCCGTTAAGTCTCGACATATCTTCCGCTTACTATTTACGTTGTGCTGTAAACAGCACAAAAGAAGCTACACAAATGTGGAAGAGCCAAACAAGTAAGCAGCCACCTATAGACTCAAACCGGCCGACGATTCTCTGTAATCGGTAAGATGTTGCCATCGTTCGCTGGAGATAGTAGGTAAGTTCTCTATGGCTTTCTGGCTTTTGCATATATCTCTTAATCATCTATTGTCTGTCCATTGTTTCCCTCATATAATAGTAGCCCCCAATGTGATAATCAGCTTATTTCGAGGCCTGGTGGCGTATCAATCATAACCTTGCCTCTCACACAATACTGCAGGCTCTGCGGTCTCGGGCAAACATGTCGTAGGGTACGACGGGTTACAGGCAAGAAATTCGTGCGGGTTCACTCGTTCTTGGGTTGTAATTAGCAGGAATGTTTGAAGCAGCATGTCAAACAGAAACTTGAGCAGAGAGAGCCGATCGATGAAGGTTACCATTTTCACCAAAATCCCATTGACAGATGGACAACTTTGCCGTGGCGTCTGTCCTATGGAAAGAGCGTTACAGCTGGAACGGCTAGAAAGTATCTCAGTCGCACTATGACAAGATATCGAGAAGAGGTTTGTAAAAGAAATCATTGAGGTGATGATGGAGCTTACTATTACGCTTCTACTCAATCATCGAGCTGGGATGAATTAGTTCATGAAAAAGGTATCAAGCATAGGAGGTAAGGTATGAACTACGACTAAAACGAAGAGGAGATGGCGAAGAAATGGCAAGGCGCTACCGCATGTTTCCTTGTCCCATTGTGTTCATTATGTTTATTGTGTAGCCAACAAAACAACACAGTCCCTCGAGATATTAATGCCCAGTTTACTCGCCATTCTCATCAACGCGTGTATCCCAGGTTTTCCAAACCTTGAGCCGTTAGTATCAGCTAGTAAGCATTTTCTTCGCCAATCGTGTCAAGGTTTAGGAGGTTTATAACATAAGACCTCCTTCAACTTTCATCTTTTCAATAGCTGCAACTGTGATAAGAAGAAGATCAAGATGAGGGTGGTGGCGCGGTATACTAAGATCCTGAATAGCAAGTCGCGAAAAGGAGGGTATCAAAATTTGAAATTAGTGGGATAGTGGTAGAAATGATGGTCAGTTCCGTGATATTGTTGTTTTACTCCGTGGTGGTGCTGCTGAAAGTGGTGATGTGTATCGGTGAGAAGAAAAGTGATGGTGAAAGTAGAAGTAATGATAAACGCACAAGTGATGGTAGAAGCAGAAGTGATGATAAAAGCAGAAGTGATGAAGACCTTCAAGAACAGGAAGAATAGATTCTCGCTTGAGAAATCTTGAAGCAAAGCAGATCACTTACGGTTAGTGAAAGGACGTAATCGATGAGGTATAGACACATATTTATCTCTCTATACAACTCTTTGAATCTTAGCTCACTCGTGTATTCGGCCTCCAATCTTCGATACATGACTGCATAATTGCAAGTTCTATACTTAGATTTGAGTAGGAAGAATATAGAACGACCTATCCTTCAAGGAATCCATTTGCTCAAGGACAAAGTGATAGAAGCACTGTTCATGGCTGCGCGTTGTGGTAGAGAAATGCGTATCGGAGCGGCAGACTGAAAAGCGTGATATTAAGACTCAGGTGTTACCTAGCTGGATAGCCGGCATCCGAAGACCAAAAGAGAGGTGGATACTGTGGGAAGAGGTGATGAGGTTTGACAGCACCGCCATCGTCACCAACATAGGGTTAAAGATTCACTTAACAATCCCCAAGAAGTGTTTCAAAATCAAGAGATGACAGGCCATACAAATGGGTGCGCCGCACAAATCGTCGGTCGCCCCATCAAAAGAAGCCGGCTATTCAGTGTCCAGTAGATCATCGACAAAGCATAGGTGGGAGTAGAGATACCCTCGCCACCGATTTTCCGCTCTCGGACTCCCCAGTCGAGTCCCTCATAGTCGGGGATTAGTCAAGTGCGGTGCCCAAAGTCATTTGTAGAGACAAAGCGAAGGGTAGGGAATTCCCTTGATGTCCTAATCGTGTCATGTTGGTGAGGGCAGGGTTAATAATGAGGGCCCTCGACTTCGCGAAGATGGCGAAGATGAATAGTCCGGGACTACAAGTTGCAAGTCTTGAACCCACTTGTCGCGAGAAAAGATGTGATGCAGGTCCGTCATTGTGGTTTAAATCCAGGCCACGCGCATCCATATCAATCTCGTTTCCATTGTTCTATATGGTTAGCGAAACAGTAGAATACGGGACGGATAAATACCTTTGTATTCGCTACTATGATTTCGACGCTTCTAGAGTCTCGTCCTCGGACTCTTTGAACACCACTCTAACCTCCAATACCCGCTCACCCAACCTTCCTCAGTCTCCCTTGAGGCCGGGCAGGCATAAAGGGCATCTTATGATTTGCTTCTACCCCACAAGACCTTTCACTGCGAAATCTTGTTATGGCGCCGTAGCTTGAAAATGCGCAAATAGTTCAAATGCGGTCCTCATACAAACTGATAAAGCAGTAGCATGAGAGTAAGGTGGAATACAAAGATAGTAAAGAGCCGTAGTGATGAGAACATGAATACAAAGGGATGATGATGTCGAGAGGGATAATGATAGCGAGTTCGATGATAATCATGTAAAATTCCCGTCCAAAAGACACTATACAAGATGAGCGTCCGTCACGCGTCTTTGAATATGTTGGACTATCAGGTTGGGGCATTCATGTGTCCGGCATCGCCGTGAAAAGGCAGATGAGACTGCGCAGAGTCGTGAACAAGGTCTTGCTACCATATCCGCCCTATTCTGAGATGCAGTTGTTATACAGTGAGAAATTCAGGAGCCGTATACATACAGTGACATCAAACAGGCAATGTGTTCAAAATCTCCGTGTCTGCCCTAAGATCATGACCATTTCGATGCTCTCCCTTCCATCCAAAATCCAGCAATGCCCTTCTCATGCCCATCACCACACCGGTTTCAAATTTGCTAGATGCTTGCCGCGGATCGGAAAGATGTGATATGCGATGTCCTTTGATGATTCTTTTCTCTCTCTTTTGTCCACTTTGACCAATCGTTCTCTTCGAAATCCTTACCATCACCAATCACTTCCTCACTTCTTCCCGGGCTTCTTCTGTGACGCGGGCGTATGCAAATACTTTGCCTTGGTCGCCTCCCTCTCATTTGAACCGTAAGTTCCGATCAGATCCATCAAGTTCTCTTGCTGCACAGCCATCGGTTTCGCCTTCGGCTTCTCTCCCAACTCCTCAATCGGCGCATCTTTTGTCTCTTCAACCTACACACTCAGTTAGCCAATGCCTCCCTGACAAACACTTCCTCGCGCCCCCTGAAAGTATATGTACTTACAACGTCAATCGCCTCCTGCTCCGTTTCCCCATCCCACCCTCGTCCAAATTTGCTTCTAAAACTCCTCAATTTTCCAGCATCGTCTTCTTCGATATTCTGTAGATTCTGGCTCGAAGGATTCCATAGCGGCGAGTTTCGGACGTCTCTTGTGACTTTGTAGACGGGGGAGGGGGAGGTGGTGCGGTGGAGGAAGGTGCTGCCGTCTGTGAGGGTTACGAGTTGGGTGAAGGTGTAGGGTCGCTTGGGACGGCGGATGAGGGTCGCGTGGCGGACTTGTTGGGTTATCGGGGAGGCTATGGGCAGTTTAAGGCGGCGGGGGGTGGGTGAGAGGAGGGACATTGTGGTGGTTGGTGGATGGTGATCTCTCGGTGGTGGTTGGTGGATGGTGATCTCTCGGTGGTGGTGAAGGATGCGGAGATCATACTTTGGCCGCAAATTCGGGGCCTTGGCTACCTACAATTTTCACTTTGGGCTTTGGAGCCTCAACCTAACAACCACTGATTGTTGCTCACTTGCAGGCGTAATTCCTGTTCCTTCTGCGTATCCCTTTACTAACAATAGCTCAACCCTTCCCTCTGCCTCCCAATGAATTCGCAATAGCTGTCAGCATCTCCTCGCTCTCTCTCCTGCAGCCCGACCAGGAGCTTCCGCCATGAAAAGGATTTGGGGCTGCCGTCAATGCCTGGTCAGATCTGTACGGAAGCCGCCGTATGTTCACAGACGTGAGATTCTCCCGAGAAAAGGATTCCACAGTCATCAGTCTAATTGAATACCAGATGTTCGTTACTTTGCGGATAAACCAGCTGGGGATGGTATAGCTGCATTGGACCTCACACCGGATTCCACCTGGTTATCACCTCGTAGTGACCAAGGAACCAGCGATGCTTTCCGCCAGGCCATGCGATATCTCCCTCATTCTGTCGCAGTCGTCACTACTCTTGCAGAGTCACCGTCCCTAAAGCCAAGTCCGTTCGTCGATCCTTCAACAGACAATGTCGAACTGCTGTCCCCGTATTTCCAAGACTTTTGCGGTGCGACAATCTCCTCGCTACAAAGTGTCACCCTTGGCCCCCCAACCATGATTTCTTTCAATCTGAAAATGCCATCACGCACTCTCAGTGGCTTGCTTCACAACAAACAGTTTGGAATACACCTATTGCTAGGTAACGATCAAGGACGAGAAGTCGCAGACGCCTTCATTCGACAACCCCATCACGAGGCGTTTCGGACTCTATCACAAAATGGCCGCTGGGTTGGATTGGGTCTCAGTCCCTGTCAAAGGGTGGAAGATCTGGAGAAACGAGTTCCGTTGATCAGAGGAAGTGGTGTTTTCAGCTTCTTGAAATGTGAGGTTCTTGCCGACAGAAGTATTCAGGTTGGAGACCACATGGTCATTATTGCCAAAGTCGCTTCGATTGGACTGACTGATGCTACGACATTCACAACGAAACGCAGCACCTTGGCATATGTACATGGCGATTATCGTAGGATTATGTCTTCTCAAGACGTCAGAACCAATCCAAAGGTTGAGGACAGCACTGTCCACATCCGGAGGAACAGCCTCCATATCCACAACGATGCTCTGGAGGCATCTACTCTTAGTATGGAGAGTACGCTTGCAAAATTTTGTCAACATGTTCGACACGAATTGCCGGAAAGCGTCCAAGATTCTATCTCCAGGTTTTTGCTCTCTGACTCCAGCTGGGCTTCAAAGGCGCAAGTATTGCAGTGCGCGCGAGAAAGTCATGCCATGAACAAGCGTCCAACACTCAAGGCAGGACGAGGGGGAGAGTGGCGCAAAGGCTTGAAGATGATTCATGCAAATTTCCAGGCTCGTAGTCCAAGCAATTTCTGGGGACATCCCCCTGAGGATTGGCCAAGCACAAGTCCTCCGTGGAATGATGGTGTCGATCGATTTTCTGATCATCGAGTGGCCAAACTGGATTATAATAAATATCTCAGACTCGAACGCGTAAAACCTGCTCAAGGTTCGTCTCAAGATGTTCGGAAGTCATCTATCAAGGTGCGAGACGTGCCGAAAGTTGGTTTAGATCCTTTGGGTGCCTTGGGCGAAGAGGAAGATGGCGATTTGTCGAGTCTGAGTGAAGAAGGATATCGAAATCTTACCAAGAAGCTTGGAAAACAGAGGCAAGGGCAGGACGGACCAATGGATGGCGAGCTCGGAGAGAGGCCAGAGAAAGAGCCGATGAAAGTCAAACGAGAGGACGTTAGCTCTGTGGATGGATCCGAGCGGGCAGATACTGGTATTCCGCCAGAGGAAGAGGAAGTTTTGAAGGCCTCTCCCTCGTGAAGTAAGGGATCCATACGTCGGCCTGCCACGACGAAATTCAAGAATGTCACGATCGTGCGCTGGCATAGGCGTAAGTCACGCGTGACCTCGACTGGATGTCCGTCCTTCTCGCTGCGAGGCTATCACTGCCCCCTTGCTCTGGTCTAGTACATCTGTCCTGGCCACATCTTCTATTTCGTTGGCTCGTCGTGCGATGAAA
Organism: Venturia aucupariae; assembly: GCA_003693225.1. Taxonomy (NCBI): domain Eukaryota; kingdom Fungi; phylum Ascomycota; class Dothideomycetes; order Venturiales; family Venturiaceae; genus Venturia; species Venturia aucupariae. Next base: position 27,795 of record QWZN01000124.1, read on the forward strand.
AGATTGATGAGGTCTCGTTTCTTACCAAAAGTTGTGGATTCAATGTCAGGCCGGAGAGCTGACAATATGTCCATCACCTGTCACCGCGACAACACCGCACGCGCTTATAGCTGAGCTTGGGCTTCCAGACTATAACGCTGTTACAGTACTCAACTCTGCCATCGTCGTCCCCCGTCCTCGACTTTCGGTCAGCTTAACGGGTGTAGACAGCCGTACGGTACTCTCGGCGCCACCCATAAAAATCTTTCGCCAGCTATATCGGGCGATATTTCATCACCAAGAAAAAACCATGGTTGTGATTGGCCTTAGCCTGTACCTTGCGACAGGGCCTGTCATTAACGGCAAGCGAACAACGGGCGCACTGTGTGCACTGGAAGATGCCTGCACCGACCACATTGGAGAAACAGGCCTGGGAAAAGCTTGGGACGCCAAGTATGATATTGCGATACAGATCGTCTATGATCGACGTGGTTTACCACAAGATTAGCCTATTGGGAATCAAGCTCCAAAACACGCGCTTCCTATTGGAGGCACGTATGTCAGAGGCTCAAATGTTTTAAGGCAATGCCAATCCGCCGCAACGATGAGGGAACGAGTGCTGGACTCTTTAAACACGACTTTCAAGGGTCAAATCTGATGACAATCATAACGACAACGTTGACAAGATCTACGGCTCGAAAATTCTTAGATTAATGCAATTGTCACTGCCTGGGGCTCGAGCTCCCAAGAAAGGATGTAGATCTGGGCCGGTAGAGCAAGGCATTCTTGTTTCACCAAAATTTCGAGTCATTCACCACCAAAACAAATCAATTGGCAACCTGCACTAAACATCAACGTTTACTGAGCATTTCCATTCTCCATCATTCCGGCCGACAAATCTGTTCACGTCTTGCATATCCGCGCGTAATTTTTTGTCCCGAACCGCACAAGATCAATGTTAAACACGCTTTTCATACAAGCAGCCAATCATGAACGAGATGTATCAACATCACCTCCCCACTTCGAATTTGGTCCGGGAAAGCAATCCGTCATATTTAGTATACAGAAACGACAATAACAGTCGCATATGCATGCCTACACGAAAGCGGCTATGGACTGTGTGGCTTTTCTTCCTCGACGGGTACTGCCAGCGATAGTCTATGGAACTAATGTTACGTCGATATAAGTGCTTTTGACACCTATCAGCTTGAGCCTTTGCAAGATAACTCAACCTTTAGATTCACTAGCCTTTGCGACCGCATCTCTTCCCTCTTGAGATTCCATTGCTTCTTTTACCTCCCTACTATCAATAACTCTTTCTTATCTGCCATTTTGTTCTCGCGGTCTCAAGGAACATGACTAGGCATAGACTACTTGGAGTGATTTGCTGCTTGTGGTTAGCTGTTGGGACCTTGGCAGGGAGGGATGGGAATGTGGTGAGGACAAAAGCTAGGAGACAATTGTTATCCGGTATGTCTTCTCCTCTTCGCCGTCATATCATGGCGTCAGATCATGGGATCCTTTACTCACCCCACCACTACCTCAACACCACAGCCATACTAATCTCCATGCACAGGTGATGGCGGCAAAGTCCCAGAACAGCCCGGCGCCGCCCCTCGCCGACTGGACTTGCCATCTGACTCACCCGTTCCAGGCGCCCTAAGAGTCAAGATCCGCTCGGGTCCCTACAAAGTCCCGAATATGATGAAGACGAATCCAACGGGGGAGAGGGGTATGCTTTGGAATTATCCTGACCTCCAAATAGAGAAACCGTGTAGCGGTGAATGCACGCTTTTAAACCAGTTGGCTGGACTGGAGTATAGTGATGGGAGTAATGCGAATATCGATACGGGGATGTGGTGAGTTTCTCTCCAATCTTTTAGGCCTCTTGATCGATCGAATTGGAAAGAAGCAGAATAAGACTAATGAGGAGGGATTCTAGGCTGCATCATATGGTCGGATTTGTTTCTGGTCCTACGCGTTGGGATCCCACTTGCTATGGGAAAGTGTCCCTTCCGCATTGGAGTATCTCTTCCATGCCGTCAAAAACGGAAAGATATTTTTCGAGTGGGAATGAGAGGAGTCCTTTTCGGTTTGCGGCGGGTGGGAATACCGGGTATCATCTTGGTGAGGCGGATGTCATTAGCTGGGTTGTTGATTTGATGAATATGTATGTTCTCTATCTCCTTTCCTTGCCTATTCCTCTTCTTCATTCCCTTTCTCTATAGCTTCTCCTTTCTTCCCTCCTCCAGAAACTCCTGAATAATTGCCCTGGTTTTTACGCATTTTCGCTGACTTTGGTGATGCAGGAATATGGACGATCGCCTTGTCTATATTACTCAAACTTACGATTATCTGCCCGGTCCCTTGCCGGCCGGATGGCAAGACATCAAACCCGTTTGGTTCGATGCGAGCAATTGTTGGACGGGCGAGGTGGCGGCGCCGCAGGAGACGGGTGCTTTTACTATTGAGAGTGAACCGTGGGTTCCCAATGTGGAGGGCAGGATCATTGATGCTGTTGGTGTGAGTTTCTATCACTTTCTTCCAGCCTCTCGCCCAATTTCCCATCTGATTTTTATTTTTGCTTTCATCGTGACTGCATCTTACACGGCACCATCATAATCATTCCATCATTTACTCAAGTTCTCCCTCCAACGAAACGAAGCTGACAGTTCCAGCACCTCCACGACGGCGGCATAGCCGTAGACGTCCTCACCTCCCCCACCCAACCCGTCTGCACCACAAACCTCCACTACGCCGAAACCCCCGCCTATATCTTCAGAGGCACAATGATGGGCGATGATAAACCGGCCGTCAATCACATTTCGTCCGTTGACCCGTGTCAAATTGGTCCGATTAAGGAGATGAAGAGGGATCAGAAGTGGGTCGTTAGGGGCAGGTATGATTACGATGTTAGACCGGGGAATATTGAGGAGGGGAAGCAGGGTGCTGTCATGGCTATTTCTATCGTTTTGATCGCGGTGCCGCCCGGTGGTGTACCGAATCCGAATCAGGGATGGATTGGGTGGGCGGGGAGTATGGTCGGAATTGGGGGTGGGACGGGTGCTGCGCCTGCGAATTCTTCGGGCGCTGCGAGTCCTCCGAACGCAGCGAGTCCTCCGAATGTGGCGAGTCCTCCGAATGTGGCGAGTCCTCCGAATGTGGCGAGTCCTCCTAATGTGGTGAGTCCCCCAAGTTTAGGAGGCGGTCCTCCACCAGCTGGGGAATTAAGTCCTGCTGCTCCCGCGCCGGTTTGGATTAATGGACCAGCTGCTCCGGGGCCACAGTGGCAATCGCAGCCTCCGCCTGTGTCGGCGAAGGGGGGAGGGGACGAGGGAGAGGCGGAGTTTGCGCCGGGGATGGGTTTTTGATATAGGTAGTTCTAAATGGATTCCATAATACATATGACTGAGGAGATGAGACGAATTGATTGATATTTGTTGCCCGTCCTGCGTATGGAATTTGTGCTTAGCTATCTCGAGTTTTTAAAATTCGAAGATTCGAGATTTGATTTTAGATGGGAAGGATAGGTCTTTGTTGCTGTTTGGTGCATGTAATTGACCTTTTTGGGCTAATGAGATGGATTGATTGCTTTTGACTCGAGTGTTTTCTTTGGGTTTTGCGGGTAGTAGATTGTTCGATGGCTTTTTGGTCAAGGAAAGTCTTTGGCTTTGCGGATATCGATTTGCGTTATAGCTTTCTTTTATTGTGTGAGCGATTTCCATTCCGCGATTTTCTGTTCATCGCCTTGTGCGAAGACTCTGCATATCAGGAGATTTTTGAAGATTTGTCTGATTTGTAGGGTGCTAAGATTTGTCTGATTTGTAGGGTGCTAGTTTGCGAGTTTGGTTTTTGTTCTTTGGGAATTGTGGGGTGGTGAGTAGGGACTTGTGATGTTTGGAATACCCTTTATCTTGGGCTTGGAAGGGGTTTATACATAAACACGGAATAGATCTTACAAGATCGGGATTTTCATGCGCCGTCCTCTCCATTTTGGGAATCTCTCGTGATGATGCTAGGTGGGTATGTTTCTCATGAAGTTGAAGGTATTGGCTGTGTAGACGACGGGGATGTTGCTTTTGAGGTTACAGATGCATTTATTCCTATAGGAAGGAGTTTTAGCTGAGTTCGATGGAGGCGCTTTGTAAAGTCGGCGGTGAAGGCGGATGGGAAAGAATTTAGCCATGACGAGGACGGGGATTGAGGTAGGAAGTGTAGTATTTTTGGTATGGTATGGTTGAGGTTTGAGTGGGGAGGTGGAGTGTCACTTTGAGATATCAGACAATGTTGATGATATGTTTTTTGTGATGGGATAGTTGTTGATTAGTTGATTAGGTGCGTATCGCGTATTGTATATGATGGGATATATCATGTGAGATGATGGTTTAGGATAGTGTCGATGCTGATGGTTTGTTATTAACTTTTGTACTCGAAGAGTTGGCATTTAATCCAATGATGCGTACCTTAGGTAGAAGAAGAAGACGTTTCGCGAAGTTCATGGCGTAATTGCAAAGTATCTCTCCTTCCCATTGGCATTCGACTAGGTACCAATTTCCACCTGTATCCACCTGTATTCACAGTCCCCAATTCATCAGCCCTTCGACATATCTCTCCAATCCATGTTATCAAATCGATCCGCTCCGCAGTGGTTGTTCCATGTAGAGATCGATACTAGGAGCTATATAGAGTCGTTCGCGTTTGAAAGCTTCGAAAACCTCGCTTTGGGTTGATGACTGGTGATAGATATCTTGCATAGACGGCATGTTGGTCACCATCGAAATCTCGTCACTGGCCAGGCTCCCATCACCCTGTGTCTCAATAACACGACGAGACAGCTTCAATAAAACGGCGATGGTGGCAAGGGCAAGAAGCAATGGTGTCCCAAGCCCGACCCCAAGTCCCATTCCAATCATTCTGGATTTTCGTCACAAGGACAGCGTATCGTTCACTGTGGGGCCCGTGGTCGCAGTTATGGTGTTGAAGATTGTCGTGGTGGCGGTACCGTTGGAACATATTGCCTTGGTAATCTGTGGTATACTCCTGGAAATCTTGAAGTAATTCGAGGTCACGGAAGCATTCAACCCGATCTCTCGTAGCTCAAAGTAAAATAGCGTCCCCGGTATGTCTAGATCGAAATTATAACTCTGAACGCTCCAATCCACACGTCGAAGCTCTGGAAAGGCCGCTTCTTTGCCTGGTGATGGGATGTGTTAGACATTTGAAGTGATGTGAATTCTGCAATCGGGTTGACTTACGAAAGATGATGGCTTTTCCGGTTGAGTCGGACATGGCTTGTTGTTTGATGTTCATCCAGTAATTGTTCAACAAAGTATCCCACCGGAGTTGTTTCGTTTCTCCTAGATACCACGTCTCCGGCTCGGCTGGTGCTGGATAGGGATACAGCCATGAGTCTGCCCCGCTGATCTTGCAGAGCGAGAGAAGCAAGCATGGAAGAAGACGCATATTGAACTTCTGAAGTGTGATCATTCTAGATTAGGACGGTCGATCCTGTCTCCAGCAATTTATGACGAGATAATGCTCGAACTCAGGGGTGGGAACAGACCTGCGGGCTGAGTCCAAGTACGTCCAAGTTTGCGCGAGAAGAGTGCACCGCCTCCTTGGTAGGATATACTGGTCCCTGTCCATCAGCGCCTTTATCGCCCCCTGTGGTGATCATAAAATAATCTGGAACAATTCGAGGAACGGGAGATTGACCAGTCGGCGGTCTCCGCAAAGGTCCCTTTTCTGTGTGGATGTGTCTAACGATCGAGGAGTACGTATTTTTAAACCAGGAGAGTACCTTGATTGAGGATTCGGTCCTGGCGCAGCATGAGGAGGAAAGTATGGGTCTACATTCCACGAACGGGACCTTGCACCGATTAACCTGTTGCAAACATTCGCTTGCGCATTGTTCAAGTTGAAATACTTTGGTATTTCCAACTGGAGAGGGGAAGAGCCGTGTTAAAAGTTTCAAGATTTCTGAGTCCGTCACAATTTTTGCACACCTCAGACTCAGCGATCCAATACAGCATTGCCATCTGGCGCTTCGTGGACTACATCGCTGTTGGATATCTCAAAAATTTCGTTCTGACCCGAAGTCTCGTGATGATAATAAGCGTCTTTTCTCGGATCTTCCATCGTATTCTCGACCCCAAGCTTGATGTCCGGTATTACATCTCTTTCTACTCGACGAGATGAGGTAAGCAAGAATACTAGGCTGGCAAGTGTAAGAAGAAGCGGGATTCCGAGGCCAACTCCCACCGCCAATCCAACCATCTGTGTCTTGTGGTCCGAAAGTGATGGGTTGTTCTCTCGGAGCGTTGTTGTGGTATTGCTTTGTGAGCATGTGTTCGTGGAGTTTTGCGCCGCGGTCTTGATGACGAAAGAGCTTGAAGCGCTGAAACTGTGATTCCCGTCGTTGATTTGAAGGAAGAATGAGTTTGTCAAGCTCAGGTCGAAAGTAAAGCTTTGAACAGCCCACAACATGCGAGATTTGTCTGTATTATTTATTCCTTTGCCTGAAGGAAGAATGATCAGTCTGAGTTCCTGCAGGGGAGAACGGGCCCCATGATACTGACGGTAAATGCAAACCCAGTTTTTGAGAGATTTCGTTGGTGTGCCTTGCGTGAGGTAGATCCCATAGTCGGTCACATCCGCTTGCCAAATCAATTCTTGAATCTCCCGTTCATACCAAACCTGCGCCTGTGAAGAACGGGTCGAGGGGGGTTTGGGCGAGTACCAGTCAGCTTTGAAAGCATTACATGCTCTACCAACGGCTAAGAGTAGAAGGGCAACGATGAAAAACATGGTGAAATACTTGCAGTGTGAGAAGAGAGAGGAATGGAGATTCTGTTCGACCAAATGCTTAAAACCTATCGCAGAAACGAGCAGGGCGCTCAATTCTCATTTCCTATGATTGGCTATTTCCGACCTCTGATCGAGGAATACACAGCCTCATGCGCAGCGCTATCTGCAGGGCTTCCGAGTTCATGCTAGTTCCCGTCGTGCCTTGCGCCCCGGTCCTTCAGCTACCGTCCAACAGCCAAAAGTGCCCTTACCAACATGGCAACTAATTACCAGGCGTTGTGGCCAGTAATTGATTCAGGACGCCTTTGCAAATTTACTTGGCAGTGGTAGGATAAGTTTTCTCGGATGAAGACCGTAGTGGATTAGGACCTCGTAATCATCTGAAAAAAACCTCTGGACTGACATTTGAATCCTCGAACTCGTAGGGGATATCGCATTGAACCTTTGCCAAGAGCCGGCACCGGTGAAGCAGGTTGTGGAAATAGTTTTCATCGGCCGTGCTCGCGTGTATTCGTTCTTGGCAATGCAAGATTCCGTCGCAGAAGGCAAGGCATAAAACTGTAATGTTGTGCTGGGATCTGATTACACCAATGAAGGCGATACGGACCAAGGAATCAGCCAATTAAAGAGAAGTACAGGCTCGGCAATGTATTCCTAGGTTCGAGGGGATGGCAGTCCAGTGGCTACCTTATAACTATCCTCCATCCGTATAAGCCTCCGCTAATTCTCGCTTCCAGTTTCGTTCGTTTGTCTTGTACAACGGAGCTGACGAATGGTCGGGAGTTCTCAGATACGCGTGTCAGCAGCAGCAGCTATTGACGTGGTACTGTCCTTGGTTGGCGGTGAGAAGAGACTCGGCAGTTGGGGATCGTTCTCTCGGCGCAGTCCTCGATAAAGACCATGATTTGGTGTTGAGTGTTACGCTTGAGCTCTTTACGATACCAGTATCAGCGGTTTGACCCTGTCTCGCCTTCATCGATGGTACAAGACCGGTACCGGGACAAAGAAATCATGGCCAGGCAAACTCTCCGTAACACACAGATCACCTACAGACCCGTCCACGTCCACTATGTAGTCTCTTCCCAGCCACCACTTTCGCCTGTCCCACCGTTCTTGGTGCCCCAGGCTGCCCAGAATTTTGCACATATACCGCGTTTTCCTCGCCTCCTCTTCAAGCTTTATACTTACCTTCTTCGGAGTTCCTTCGCTCATGAATGAGGGGCTCTCCTATTGATACCTGCATTGCACATGGCGGCGTATCGGTGGCACGTCTTCGGTTCGCCGACGACGCGGGGGGAATTTTTGCTCTTCGAAACTGTCTTCGGGCGCTTTCACAACACTTTTCATTGATGGTTTCGTCTGCGGACGGGATGTTAAAGAAGAGAACTTGAAGGTAGTCGGTCAAGCGAGGGGGTCAAGCGGAAGGTGTCTTAGGACTGAGCGATGGAACAACGAGCGGCGAATAGTCTGATACTGTGGAGGTGAGATAGATCCGATGGTTTTGAGGTTATTTTCCCCCCCTTGATCTGTTGATACTAATTGCACCGCGAGAACAGGTTCTTACCCTCATACGCTCATCTACTTCACCTGTGACAGATGCCTTTCCATAATCTTATTGTGAATTTTGTTTGTATCGTATGAGTGAAGACGAGAGTAGCAGTGGAGTCGATGGCCGAGGTATCGACAGCAGTGAAAATGCTATAGCATTCCTCAAGGGCAGCAAGGTCAGCGAATCTTTTCTCATGTTGCAGTAGGTCCAGCCTTGAGTACTCTTCTTCTCGTCTTCTCCCAGGACCAAGCCTGATTGGGATGCCTCGGTGAACTCAAAATGCAGTGAAAAGAATCGTGTTGGAGATGTGCAGAATGTTGGTGTTGAGTTTAAACTTTGGTACCATTTCATCAGGGCAGCTTCACATCAGCACGAGCTGAGCAAAAGATCCTGTTGCATTGATTTGTAGGTACGTATCCAGGAACGGTACTAGAACAACTTGAAGTCAAAAGATCCAGCACTTGCTAAAATCCTGCGTACTTCGACACGTGATAGTGTGTGGACCAGCTCGCGGCAAACAATCTCAAATCGCGTCGCGTAAACTCCCGTCTTAACGACGACCAATTTCCAACATCCCACAACTCAGCACATTGCCCCTCTACACACGTCCTCGCGTTTGGCGAGATGGCGCCAATGACTGGAACCAAACGAGGACGCCCTCGTGCCTACACAGAGGAGACTGCGGACGACTCAGGCTACGCGGAAGCCTCCTCGAGCCTCCGACAACGCAGCTCTGGAGTAAGCCCCACGAGAACTGCTCTTATATCGCGAAGCTGACCGCAGAAATAGAACAAAAGGCCGCGTCTCTCCAAACCAGACGGCTCCGACGACGATGCCTCCGTTCAATCCAGCACACTCGATGACTCCGGCGACGAAGATGCTCCCCAGGTGAGAGGGCCGCAAGAAGAGGACGCCAACCTTGAACAGAGTGGGGTAGACTCTGAAGAGGACGATGATGACGATGATGACACTTTGTCAGACGAGGAGGCCACTAGACGATGTTACGAAGCCAGAAAGAAGCGCGGAAATCCTCTGAACCACCCTGCACTTTGCGCCATCATCGAGAGTGTTACAGCCACGAATTTCATGTGCCACGCACATCTCTCCATGTCACTTGGCCCTCTAATCAATTTTATCACTGGTCACAATGGCAGTGGTAAGAGTGCTATACTGGCAGCGTTAACCGTTTGTCTCGGTGCAAGAGCGTCCGCCAACAATCGAGGCAAGAGCCTGAAAGACTATATCAAACATGGATCGGATCGCGCTACGGTCCAGGTGAAGATCAAGAATCAGGGCGAGTTGGCATATCAACCAGAATTATACGGCACATCTATTATCGTTCAAAGAAATTTCTCCATGACAGGCTCTAGCGGATTCAGCATACGAAATGCCAATGGGAAACAGGTCTCTACCAAGAAAAGCGACTTGGATGACATTTTGGATGGCCTGGTCCTCCAGCTGGACAATCCTTTGAACGTTCTTACGCAAGACAAAGCTCGTGAATTCTTGAATAGTTCCACGCCGGCAGAGAAATACCGTTTTTTTATGAAAGGCACGCTTTTGGAGAGGCTCGATTCGGATTACAGCATTTTGAACGAAGGTCTCGATAGGAATTCCAAGGAATTGTATGACATGCGGGAGAATCGAGATTTTCTGAGAGACAAGGTCGCCAAAGCGGCAGAAAAAGTCAAAGAGGCCGAAAAGACAAACATCCTTCACGAGAAGGCTCAGTACACCCGACGACAATGTATATGGTCACAAGTCAGGGATCGAGAAGACTCGCTTTCCGAGGCTGATCAAGAAGTCCGTGAAGCCGAAGAATTCATTACGAGCAAAGAAGACATTGTTCAGAGATGCGCCACAAAGTACGAACGAGCGGAGCAATCCCGTGACGCGGCTGCGCTGGAAATTCAGCAGCTCAATGAAGCAATGGAGCCCAAGAAGCAGGAAAAGGTCGCAATAGCAGAGTCTTTCAAAGGCAACAAGACTGAACTGTTCCAACATCAAACGCAATCTCGAGACAACAACACGGAGCTGACCGCAGTGAAGAGGAAAGTTGCAAACCTCAAACGCCAGATCCAGGAGGAACTCGAGAAGCGGGCGAACGCGGACGATGGACGACATGGTGAGCTGGCTGCCGAGATTCAGACCGCTGAAGATGAAGTTGTTCTGTTGAAAGAGAGACAACAAGCACATAACGGCAACCGGGAGCAATTCCAACAAGCGGTTTTTAGAGCACAAAAATACGCCAAACAAGCTGGCGAACCAGTTGCTGATTTCACAAACAAGATCAGGGCATGCGAGAAAACGCTGAATGATCTCGTTCGAAGCAATGGAAGCTGGCAAGACGGCTTCGAACCCTCGCTGCCAGCCCTTCTTCGCGAGATCGAACAAGGTCGTCGCAAGTTCTCGGTGATGCCTGTTGGCCCCATTGGTCGACATGTCTCTCTACTGGAGACTGCATGGTCTTCCGTGCTCGAGAAGTCGTTTGGAGCAGCTCTCAATGGATTCATCGTGACTTCAATCGATGACCAGCGCACCTTGACCACAATGATGGGAAAGGTCAACTATAAGGGTCAGGTTTACACGCTCACCAAGACGAACCCAATCGACACCGCCGGAAATGAGCCACCGCAGGATTACAAGACCTGGCTAAGAGTACTGAAATTCGATAACGATCTTGCTCGTAATCAGCTCATCATCGGACAAGCCATCGACCAAACAGTTCTCGCCTCCAATCAAGAAGAGGGTGCGGCCATAGCTATGATGGGACAGGCTGAAGCGCATCGGCAGAAGATTCGCCAGGTTTTCACGCTGAATGGTAGAAATGGCGGAGGCATTCGATTTGGATGGACCCAGTCGGGGAATCAAACACAGGCCCCCATCGAAAGGTGGAGCGGTCGGCCCAGAATGCAGACTGACAAAGAGGCTAGGATCGCGTTAGTTCTCAGCGCCCGATGAATACCATGAGTCTAGCCACTAACTTTGCACAGAATGGAGCGACAGAATCTAGCCAATCTCAAGCAGGATGCATCACAAGCTGAGACGGGGCACCGCGAGGCGCGAAATCGCGTGCAAACGGCCCAACAGGAATTGTTCAGACATGACAGAGCGGTGAAAGATTACGTAGTCCAAGTACAACGTCAGGAGGAAAAGGTTACTCAACTGAAAGATCAACTAGAAGAGGCCACACCGCAAACGGGCCTTCTCGATAGCTACCGGGAAGAACTGAGAACAGCCGAATCGGACGAGGAGATTCTCAGCAACCAGGTCCAAGATTTTGTGATTGAGAAGAGGAGACTGAACGCGCAGGCGAGGGAGCTCAAAGACAAGCTGAATGAGATTGACGACGAGTTGGAGGCAGCAGAACAAGAAGTACAGAATGTACAGCGACGGCATGATGATGTTGAGCAGAAAAGATACCAACTCCTTCTTGAGAAGAATCGAGCTGTGCAAGCGGTGGAGGATGCTCAAAGCAGGCTTCAGGGCCTCCAGGCCAGACGTCAGGAAGTACAAGACGAGCTGCAGTCGGCCACTGCTGAAGCTAGCGAGCATTCTGCACGGGTTCCACTTGATGGTGGCAAGTCGACGCAAGATTTTGAGAAAGCGTTAAGGGTGCTCATGAAAAGCATTGAAGACGCTAAGAAAAGGTAGGATCATCTGAAGCATTTACAGGCACTGATGCTAATGTTGATAGCAACGGTGGATCTCGCGAGGAGCTTGCCGAACAACACGCAGCCGTGCAAGCAGAGTATCAGGCGAAGAATGAAGCTTGTAGAGAGGTCGAGGAGACGCACGATGTACGTGGCTTTCGATTGTACGTTTTGTTTCGAGGGCATGCTAACGTCGTCACAGGTTCTCGGCAGAGTGCTAAAGACGCGTCGCATGCGGTGGGACAAATTCCGCAAGCACATGAGCATCCGGGCCAGAAGTTCATTCATTTATCTCCTCACGGAACGGCAGTTCCGTGGTGAATTGATATTGAGGCATGATAAAAAGGAACTGGACCTGCAGATTGAGCCGGACAAGACGAAGGAGAGCGCGGTAGGGCGGAAGACAACGACACTTTCGGGCGGTGAGAAGTCTTTCTCGACCATCTGCTTGCTTCTTTCGATATGGGAGGCCATGGGATCACCGATTCGATGTTTGGACGAATTGTGAGTGTTTGAAGACAGTTGTTGATTGGTGGAAGGACTAACGATAGAATAGCGACGTCTTCATGGACCAGGTCAATCGCGATGTCAGCATGAAGATGTTGATCGATACGGCTCGGGCGTCGACCAGTCGTCAATTTGTCTTCATCACCCCGCAGGGGGTGGGCAGCGTCACATCTTGCGACGATGTAAAGATTATCAAGTTAGTCAAGATGCTGTCGCTAATTCTGTTCCCTACTGACTTTGACAGAATGAATGATCCAGAACGTGGCCAGACTACGTTGTCTTATGGTACCTAACTGATAGATGTATGAATATTTAACATGGCGGTGGGAGGCTCTTTTCCATTCTGCCACGCGCAGCTCACTTGATGATACAACTACTATGGAGTGGACCATGGGCTATGCATTTTTGGCGTTCTTGATGCTACATACTCTTCACGTGGCCTGCTTTTTGCGAATGTTTCCTTTGGGGGTTACCTATACCTTGTAGAGTCTTGCTTGTGAAGGCGCCGTCCGAATTCTCGGATCATCATAGTTCATGCTGGATGGCCGTTGGGCCCGTTCGTGTTATTGAGAGTCGGGCCGATGAAACTACGTTTGATTTTCATGTTTGGGAGAGGCTTTGATTCGCTGGGAAAGTTATGCTGTGTACAAAATACTGTGGACGTCTGTGGAGGACAAGGACTAGGCTTGGAGAGTCGGGGACTTTTCTATGGAGGATGTATGTGTATGGGTATGGGTATGGGTATGTGTATGGGTATGGGTATGTGTATGGGTATGGGTATGTGTATGGGTATGGGTACCTGTATGTGTACGACTATACTTACTCCTACCTAGTACACAAGCCACGATTGTATCGTCATCGTGGCCAGGCAGTGTGCAGCAATGTTCAGTGCGGATCGGAGTCTGTGATGTGGATCCGCGTGGCTTGACTAGAACTAGCTGGGGCGTCGCGCATCATTATTTCTTCACTTCAGCTGCAGCTGCAGACGCGACGTAGGCTAGGCTGGCTACGTCATGTACCATTCATTGTTTAGGAGTGATGTGATTGCTTCCGAGTTTCCCTTGGGTTGACCATGAGGCGTGAATCCATATCCTTGTTACTTACGACTATGACCGATATCTCGACTTTCTCTCACCCATCTCTCCTTTCTCTCCTCCTCCTCCACCTCCTACCGAGTTGAAAGACCATTGTGTTTAACCCGTCGGCCGATATATCTTCCATCTCCTATCTCCCGACTTGCAAGCCTAGGTGTTGACATATATCTTCCCGTCTATTTCGTACTGTGGTGTATACCCTGACTTGATACCTTACCTACGTGTACCGACGCGAGGTTACTGAGCCACACCACACCACACAGCCCGTTAACGGATCAACGGATTAACGGGATCAACAAACGGACACGGACACGGACGTTGGAGTGAACCCTCGCCTCGCCTCGTTTGGTAGGCAAAACAAGCAAGCAAGCAAGCATCACCATGTCTTCGTTGCGCCGATCCCTGCGTGATATCCCTCCACCTAGTTCTGCAATGGTGGCGAGGGGGTATGGGGGTGTTAGGGATGTTGAGTTTGGTGGTGCGGGGTCTGATCGGGGGGTTGATCGAAGCTCTAACCAAGCCATACCAGCCGCTGGTCAACCCATCAACACGTCTCCTTTGACACAGTCATTCCACCAAGGAGGAATGAGTGCAGTCGACGCGCCGGATGAGCGCGGATTCACGACCACCAACCCCTCACTCTCTCGCAACCCATCGCAATCTCGGAATAGGAATCAACTCTCAAACAATCAAGACGAAGATGGCGCAGACCTCCAACGTACCCTCTCCTACGGCTCTTCGAAATCTGGAACCGCTGTTGGTGGTGCTGGTGTCTCGCGCAGCAACACTTTGAAGAAATCCAAGAGCCTGAGTAGGAAAACGAGTTTGAAGAGGGGTGGAAGTAGGAAGAGTTTGGCTGCTGGGAGTATCAAGACGATGACGGGGGCGATGGGTGGGGATAAGGAGTATAACAGCGTTTTTCATACGCCTATTCCGACGAGTGGGACGCCGACGGAGATTTTGGCGAATCGGTTTCAATGTGAGTTTATCATTTTGCCTCAAGGGTGGGTGAGAGGCTTGTTGATGGTGGAGTGACTGACATTTCTCCGCAGCGTGGCGCAAGTTTCTGAAAGAGTTGATTGCGTACTTTCGAGAGATACAGTCGAGCTATGAGACGAGGGGAAAGGCTTTGCTCAAAGTCTCTAATATGGTCAATAATACCAATGCACCATCGATGCTTATGACGGAGGGAGGATTAAACGAAGCGAATCGGATCCTTCGCGACTACCACAAGCAATCGGTTTCTGAAGCTACGAAGGCGAGGGATATTGAGAACGATGTGATCAACCAGTTGAGCGGGCTGAGGGCTGATCTGGGACAGAAGATCAAGGAGATCAAGTCATTGTCGGGCGACTTCAAGAACTCGGTCGATAAAGAGAAGGATCATACCAGGAAGGCTGTAAATTCTTACCAGGAGGCTTTGGCAGTCGTGGATACGAATCCACATGCAATCGCTGGCAAGGATGATCCGTTTCTGATTCGCTTGAGCGTGGAGAGGCAGGTCGAGAAGCAGGTTGATGAGGAGAATTACCTTCATCGAGTTCGTATCTCCGGCGCGTATGATGCGATCGTAGACTGACATATCACCAGGCTTACCTCAACCTCGAAAGCTCAGGCCGCGAGCTCGAATCCATCGTTGTTGGCGAGATACAAAAGGCGTATAATGCGTACGCTGGGATCATGAAGCGTGAGGCAGATGCGGCATATGAAGCCATTGATCACCTACGGTCTGGCCCCATCACTTTGGCAAAGGACCACGAATGGAGCCAGTTCGTGGAGAATGACCCTCATTTCGTGAGCCCGGAGTTGCCTGTTCGTAAAGTTGAGGATATCTCGTACCCTGGCAAACACCATCCGGCAGCTGCTGAGGTGCGTGCTGGTATGCTTGAACGTAAGAGCAAGTATCTGAAGAGTTATGCGCCTGGATGGTATGATCTCCTTCCTTCGCTTCATTTCCTCACGTTTACTAAAACTACACAGGTACGTGCTCTCGCCAACTCACTTGCATGAGTTCAAATCAGCGGATCGAATCTACTCGCAGCCACCGATAATGTCACTCCTTCTTTCGGAGCAAAAGCTCGGCTCAAAGTCCCAACCTGGCTCGTCATCGCACAAGTTCATCCTCAAGGGTAAACAGGCAGGAGGCGTGCACCGAGGACATTCTTGGGTGTTCCGCGCTGAGTCTTACGAGACTATGCTCGCATGGTATGACGACATCGAAGCCCTGACCGAGAAGACCGGCGAGGAGCGCAATGCTTTCGTTCGCAAACATGCCCGCAGCTTCAGCGGCAACAGCTTGAGCCGAACAGGTTCTGACAGCGGTATGGAAGAGGATGAAGCAGACGAAATTCCATTCTCTACAAACGCATCCATGATTTCGAAGCAGATTGATACTCCGTCTGGAACAGCTCGTCCACAACCAGGTGGGCGCTTCCCGTCTGATCTTCAGGTCTCCCGTCACTTACAAGCTCCCTTGTCGCCTTCTAGTGGAAGTTCCATGGCGGACCAAGATTTGACTACCGCTGCTGGTGGATTGCAAGGAACTGGTGGCTCTTACGACAACAATCAAGGGGGTGATTATGCGGTTGCTGGGTCTTCGGGTCCCACGAAGTTGCAGCAGTTTGCGCCGGCGAATCCTGCGCCTGTTCAGCGGGAATACTTCCCTCAGCAGTCTGCTGCCCCCGCCGCGCCACCTGTAGCGGCGTATCAGACACAAGCTGCGAGTGCGCTAAATCCGCAATCACAAGCTCAAGATGATACCGCTCCGGTGGCATCGAGAGCCACTCAACAATCTTTAAACACCAGGCATGATAGTAGCTATAAGTCCTGGATGGCACCGGCTGTTGGTGGAGCAGCTCTTGGCGCCGGAGCAGTAGGCACAGAAGAGTACTGGCGCAATCGACGAAAGGAGGCGGAAGCGCAGAAGGAAGAGAGGGCTTTGGCTTCGACGACGCTCACCCCTCTGTCTAAGGATACCACGGAGAAGTCACCTGTTGGATCGAGTGTTGGTGCTTTCGCTGAAAGTACTGCACCGACCTCGTTCAATGGCGACAACGTTGCTACTCCTACTGACATTCCGACCGTCCCTCTCCAAGGCGTTACCACAGAAAAATCACCTGTTGTTGGCGGAGGCAGTATCCCCGGTGCTGCGCCCCTCTACATTCCCCCCACTTCTGCTGCTGCCGCTTTGGAACCTATTACCGGGCCTTCTGCCATCACCAGCGAACCCGATTCCTTCACCGATGGAATCAAAGAGGGTGTTGATGCGCTACCCACTGGTACATCGATGCATACGCAGTACGATACTGCCAGAGATGGGAGGGTGAACGCACATCCGACGGGACACATCTTTCCGGCTGTGTTGAGGCATAATACTGATGTTAGTGTTAGCGATTTGCATGTGCCGGGGGAGTACAGGAATTGAAATGATTGGTTTCCGTAAGGGCAGGGCAGGGCAGGAGGGAAGGAAAAGCGTAGCTTTTGGGGGTGGGTTTTCGTTTGCTTAGCCGTTGGTCTTTAAGGTATCTAGGTTGCGCTTGGGTTGGATTGGGGATGTGTGTACACATGCATGATGGAGGGATAGTGGGGAAGTTATGATTTATGAGGTGGTCTATCTCTAGTTTGGTCGTATGGTGTATTCGCCCACTTTGTGGGTGTGTATTCTATGCATAGAGAGGGCCTTGAGTTGAGAGTCTCAACTATGACGTTAAAAGTCACCCATACCAAACCCATTTCCATAATCAATCCCTATACCCCCGCCCTTTCCTTTCCCTTTTCCCTCCTTATCTACCCACCAACTATCCCACTTCCCCCTCTAAATACTCAATTCCCCCTCCGCTTTTCCAGCAGCTCTGGTAATACAAATATATTTCCTATATCTAGACGTCCGTACACGACTTCCCGACTACCCTCCTCTCGACTATCCTCCTCTCGACTATTCTCCTCTCGACTATCCTCCTCCCGACTATCCTCCTCTCGACGTTCCCACTTCCCAAAATCCTATGGCTATAACCTATACCCCTCGCTCATCGTATTGAACCCATTGATTATCCTACTGTTTTTACTCTCTATTTGCTATTTTGTATAGATACTGGTTATACTCGCTTTTATACCTAGATCGGACTTAGGATATAGATAGTTATAGGGTTTGGGATAGGAATTCTGAATTTATATTATTAGTAGATTAGTAGTATGTATAGTAGTATATTAGTATATTAGTATAGTAGTTATACTTTATCTTCAAGGTGTTTCTCGTATTTTTAATTGTTATTAGTCTTGGTATTGGTCTCGGTATTAGTATTAGTATTAGTCTCGGTCGGTATCGGTATTAGAGGTAGTTTTTTAGCTTAATTGTAGTACTTCTTCGCCCCGATTATAGTACTATATCTTCTACGTAAATATAACGTATTACTAGTATTATTTTCGTTTAAACTTTACTAATTCTAGGTGAATATGGATAAAGTAGTGAAAATCATCGAAGCTACCTAACCTTCAATAAAAATAATTAGTATCAAGCCTAGTCCCTCCTCTGAATACCCCCTCTTCCTAACTATCATTCCAATGACTCCCTCCCTCTCTGAGAATAAGTTCACCCGCTTTGTTACCGGGAGGAAAGCCTATCTATCTCAGGAGAGATGGACTAGTTCAACATCAATCAGTCCCTACCTACCACTACCACTACCTAGCTCCCTTTGGTCTCAAATCCACAAGCTCAAACTCTAAACCTTCAAGCTCAGCAACATGTCCCGGCCTCGTAGCATCGCAATAAATGTTATCAACATCATGCGGATGAAATAGTCCCGTAGCTCTACACCCCAATATCGTCTTCAAGCCCGGTGGATCCGTCAGTCGGAATACACCCACATCCGGACTTTTACTGGGCGCACAAACTATAGCAATACTCTCGGCAAGTTGAACCTGATACCCACCATGCGTGTGCAAGTCCCTACTACTCATGAAGCAAGTTTGAGTAGGATGTGTGTGTATCCAGCCTAGAGTCATGAGATCATGCTGGTCTACGTAGTCGAAAAGGGCGGATTCATTTACGGTGTCGCAAGTATCGGATGTGGCTTCTTGCTCTGGGATGACGAGTTTGGAGATGAAGAAGGCGTTGGAGATGAGGGTTCCGCAGAGTATGCCACAGGTTTCGAGGTTCTTTGCGGTGTTTGAGGAGGCCACGCGCAAAAAATCGTGCCTCAGGTGAGGGTTTATAAAGACGGTCCGAAGGGGAGCGCCAGATTCGGTGTAGGCGGAGGGGACGAAGGTGTAATCTTGGGTTTGAGGGTCTGGCGTTTGCGTAGAAGCACGAGAGGGTGGATCTGAGTAATCGGGTGTTAGAATCTTCTCTGGTCGAGGAGGTGCGAGAGGGTATGTGAAATCTGCTGGCGAGCGTTCTTTCGGTGGAAGCGGTGGCTGTGAGGTCGAGAAGCGTTCTTTCGGGGGCAGCTGTGGTGCGCTAGATCTTAACGGAGCAGAATCCCATGGCATGCTCGTCTTCGGGGGTATAGCAGGTTGCTCCCTCCAATCGTAGTCTTTCTTTCCCGGCACCGTAGGATAATTGTAATTCCGTGAAGGCATGGAGGTTTTGCTATCCTGCCTGCCAATACCATTCTGCTCCGTGAAAGCATCATCATTTCTTTTGCCAGCTTGAATGACAAGTCGACTCAGATCGTCCGGCTCGTCCTGAGAAGAGCCTTGTTGTGATCTTCTTTTCTTGAATTCCTTATGTGCGAGTGATCTTGCCAAATGATCGTGATTCTCGCCATGTCCTGTCCGAATCTCTTTCCGCCGTCTCTTCGGGCCGGAACTCGTGGGCCTCTCCACATCCCTTGCTACCGAAGAACTCGATTTGTTTTGAGGATGGTCCTTGATCCACTGCGCTTTCTCTGCCTTCCTCTGTGCAACGTCTTTCTGGTACTGCTCATATCGCTCCTCAATCTTAGGTCTCAGCGTTTCCAGCTGTCCAAGATTCTTCTTTATATCGAGCTTTAGCTTCGTGTAGGCAGGCTTGTTCTGAGGAAGTTTCGTCTCGGGGTGTACTGAGAGTTTCTCAAGTCCAAGGAGAGCATGTCGCATGTAGAAGAGGTAGGCGTCTTGTTCGTTGCCGTCGCGTTCGTAGGATTGCGCCTGCACAGTGTCAGACCCTCTGTTCATAGCCTGACAAGAACATAGCCTCTACCTGTTTTTGCATGGCATCTGCGCTCCGCAGCCAGTATCGGAGGGGTATATCAGCATCATATTCATAGCTGGCAGCGAGCTGTACTATGCTCGCTACGTTCATGGGCTCCTTGCCAAAGCCATTGCTCGCAGCTCCAGTGAGAGACATAATATGTCCCAAGTGATTGCCGGTATGGTTGTTATCAAATATGCTTTTCGTGGAGGTCTAGGACTCCGAGTTGCAATTCGGTGGAGGTGGCACGGGTAGATTCAGGTGGCGCTGGCAGGCGATATGAGCGTCTGACGAGGTTTAGGTCGGTCAGGTCTTGGAGAGAGGCTCTCAGTGTAGCAACGTCTCAGGTGGTGTGGGAGAGGAATAATTGAATGCATTTTGTTTAATTGTGATGCCTGGGATGAAGAAGATCCATCCACGAGCTGTTTCGGGCATCAAGACGCGTGACGTCGCACCATCACGAAACAATCTGTCGGGGATCCGAACAATTATGTCCAGAATGGCAAGGCAAGCCTGAGGTACCTTTGGTCAAAAGCTCCTCATACATGATTAATTGAGAAAAAGCTACACTCTCTGTAGCATCGCGGCAGTATGAATACGGGACCTGTCTGAATAGAGCTCTCCAAGCACTATGCTGGCCATGCAAGAGTACTGGATCCCCCTACGATACTGTGCCTGGGAAATACCTTGATGGTTAGAGCTCAGCGTTTTCGGAAAGTATTCTGATCACGTAGAGGTGCTAGAAAACCCAGGCGATGCCTACGCCTGTGCATGGAAGAAGCTTGAGGCAAGGCTGAGTCGCTAGGGCGAACTGCTTGATATCTTTGAAAGGGAATAAGTGTGCAAGGCAATTCCCGAAAATTCAAGCATTGTTAAGAAAGAGTCTTTCCAGGCATTCATCGCTATTGCTGTCGATTGCACCATTCTTGTTCCTTCGAAATTTCTATGAATGCCCAACAATAACCTTCGGCTCATAAGGCTCCTCCAAATACTTCATCTCCTCATCCGTCAACTTCTTCCCCCGAACCTGACACGCCTCCTCCAACCGTCCAAGACTACTGAATCCAACAATCGGCACAGTGCCTTTCTGTATGATCCAAGCCAAAGCCACATGGCTCATCTTCCAGCCCTTCTTATCAGCCAGTTCTTGAACACGCTTAATGATTTCTGGGTCTGCCCCGCTGAGGTCCTTGAACATCCCGCTCTCTCTTGTTGCGTCAAGGCGAGCTGTACTTTCAGAACCGAGAGGTCGGGCGAGGTGGCCGCGGTAGAGAGGTGCCCAGGGGATGAGGCCGACGCCGGTTGCGTGGCAGTATTTGTTCATCTCGCGCTCTTCTTCGCGGTACTGCTCAATTTTTAGCGAGGAAATCCAGAGCTGGACAGTCGATTACTTACGCAAAGTGAATAGTGATTCTGCATAGACACAAACTTCGTCCAATTATGCTGTTCCGCCACAACCTGCATCTGCTGAAACTGATACGCCCACATCGAACTAGCACCAATATATCTAACCTTGCCCGACTCGACGAGATCATGCAAAGCTTTCATGGTCTCTTCAATCGGGACCGTCGTATCAAATCGGTGGATCTGGAGTAAATCGATATAGTCCGTCTGCAACCTAGCCAGACTGGCATTGACGGCGTTGAAGATGGCTGCCCTGCTTAAACCACCCTGGTTGATATAATCTTTCGTGTCCTTCAATTGCGGATATTTCATATGAGATACCGCCGGTGCCTCCCCAACGGTCCCGAAACACTTCGTCAAAATCGTCAATTTGTGTCTGGGAAGATTATGTTTCTTGATAACGTTGCCAATCATAATCTCCGATACACCATTCGAATAGATGTTCGCCGTGTCCCAAGTTGTAAGACCGACGTCATAAGCACCTTTGAGCAGTTTGTCGACTTCGGCCTCGTCGTCTACGACCCAGGATTGCCAATCTTTGTGGCCGAAAGACATGGCGCCCAGAATTGGGACGGAAACGCGTAGGCCTGATTTGCCGAGTTGGGCATAGCTGACTTTGGTGGCATCGATGGATTTTTGGAGTTCGGCGGGGATGTCTGACATGGTTTCGACTTGTTGATTGGTTTGGCGCTGTAGGTGGATTGTCAAGAAAGTGAGTTGAGGGAACGGATGTCAGTAGTGAACGTGGAAAGACGTGTGAGAGGTGATACCGGTGCGAAGCAGGCCAAAGTATATATGTCACCATGCTGCTTTCAAGCAAACCGGACTTTGCTTAACCCCGAACAACATTGGCGCAATGAATTTATATTATTGCCTAGCCCCGCATCTCCTAAAGCCGATCTTCCAACGCGGTACTGTGGTAGAACCGCGTCCAGGTAAATATCAATCTCGATCGCGTTACAGCTTGATGAGTTTTCCTCGTATCCTTCTCCTCAAGTCCATTGTCACTAACGAACAAAGCAGCGATGGCACAAGCGCCGATCAGCGGTGGATAGAGTATGAAAACATCTCGCACACTGGCCATGTAAGCATCGAGGACGCCATTGCGCTGCAAAGCAGTGAGACCCAAGGAATCGAGTTTGGTGATGGAAGTGCAAGCAGAGGCCAATGCCCAAACCTTGTAGTAGACCAACTACACAGATGGGGGTGATGCGGGAGTACTATGGTGGGATGAGGAGGAGAGCCCAAAGCCATTGACCGACAATCATGGATGGGTTGTATATAGTTGGATGGGTGAATATCTGTCTAGATATCAACGTTAATGTACAAGGTCTCTGAGGTCTGTAGACTATTGAAGATATTGAAGGTGGACGCATGGAGAATGTAAGGAGGGAGAAGTTGAAAGAGAAGATACCTACCGGGATATCTCCTTTAGGACTTCCGATGATCCCGACGGCGCCTGGCTCTCTGATGAGAAACATCCAGGATCAGAACATCGTCTCAATCATTTTGCACTTCACGTTACCCTTGCGTCTATTGTTTGTTTCCTAATATCGTTTCATATCCACTCTCCTTTTCAATGGCCCCGCGCCTACGCACCCTTATAGAATATGCTTTCATCAGCATACCCGTTTACCTGTTCATCCTTTCCCCCTTATTGAAGACCATTGTCCCCTCACTTTTCAGCGATACTGGCTCGGTAAACTATCAATCCTTTGAGCTGTCAGACTCCCTCGTTATTCCCGACAACAATCTCACCTGTGCGCCTCATAAGTTTAATGTCCGTATACTACATCGCGAACCTTTAATCCTATACATTGATGGATTCCTGAGCGAATCGGAAACGGCTCATCTCGTTGATAAAGCGTAAGATAATACTCGTATCTCGCTGAAAACCGTCTCCGCTAACATATGGCCAGTAACGCAAACTACAAACCGTCCACAATCTTCACCGGTTCGGAAGAATCCTTCGATGCCACCGTGCGTAATTCGAGCAAAGCCCTCCTCCCTCGAGATACCACTGTGCAATGTATAGAATATCGTGCCCGAGAATTCCAAGGCTGGAGACCGGACGTTTATATTGAACGTTTGTGGGCCCAGAAGTATAACGCTGGAGGCCACTACACCTACCACTTTGATTGGAGCGGAGATCTCGGGCGTCGGGGAGGCAGGATAAGCACTTTTATGGTCTACCTCGACGATGAATGCACAGGAGGGGGTACCAAATTTCCACGATTGCAGAAGCCGCCCGGGGCTGTGTGGTGCGATGTCCTGGACTGCGAGGATCCTGAAGGCATAACGTTCAAGCCTGTCAAAGGCAATGCGGTATACTGGGAGAATTACAAACCCGACGGGAAGGGTTTCGACGAGACATGGCATGCGGGTCTACCTGTCAAGAGTGGGGTGAAGGTTGGGTTGAACATTTGGAGCTACATCCTTCCTGGATATACAGAAAGTTTGGAGAGGCAGGCGGTTGCGCAAGAGCTTTGAACATACTTAAATTTTAATGATTTCCACGACCCAAACTCCAAAGATCTGCTGATGTGTTGGTCCACAGCTGTAGACAGGGGATCTGACAATTGAAAGTTTGCAGTTGCGAACCATGAACCGTGGTAGACGGCGACGATCTCTTCTTTTTAACGTTGCCTAACGTTTTGCTAACAGTCTCCAGTCTCATGATTATCTACCGTCGACAACGCAGCTATTCTTATACTCGAGTTCAACACAAAACAGTACACACAATGTACTCCCACACAAACGCCGGCCGCTAGAAATCTCAACGAGCATCATCTCCAGTGCCCGAGATCCTGAGTCCATGGATGGATTAGAATGCTAGAGAATTAAGATGCGCATAGTGCATGAGAAGTATCGACTTCATGCCTATGCATATTTGCAGCGTCCCGTCGCCAATGGCATAGTTGCGGGCGAGCTCGCAATACATCATCTAAGCATTCTACTGTCACTCCAACACGAGGGAATATTGATGCTCCTCAACTTCCTCCTCACCAGCACTGTAGCCTCATCTCTCATCCGTCGCGACAACGGAGGTAAATGCTATCGCAAAAACGGCGAAGGTTACAAGCACGTGGCCATCTGCCCTTTCGATGGCCTTCGTGCTAGCGATATGGACAAATACCTTACTCGTAGAGGGCCGTCCTCGAATCTAACCGGAATACTTGAGCACAGCCACAGATTTGCTAGAGCTTACAAGCATATACTCTTTCTGGTTCTTCTCGTAGGGATGGTTTGATGAAAACACACCCGTGGATCGGAGACATAAAACCGAGAGGATTGGAAGTTAGGAATCGAATCCGCAATGAAGACAGGCGATGTAGCACGAGAGCGGGTTCGTCACACGTACCGTAGCACAGTGCCACGGCATGTCTGACTCGGCGCAAGAAAGGTAGGTCCAAAATGTCGTTGCTGAGGAGGGTGTAGGTCTTGAAGGGAAATATACAAGAGGTTATTCCTTTACAAATCGCAGACTTTTGAGGGGCCTACAGGTTTGGATTTGGCCCATGTCAAAAACCGCTTTGCCCAGCGGCTGTAGTGCCTTGACTGCCGACTTCATACCAGACTCGCACTTTAGCTTTCTCTCAAACTCTCACCTCGGGCCTGGCAAAAGTCATAAATTCAGCATGAACGACACTTGTAACAACTACTTCTTCACCTCAAACGCGTCAAGCTTTACCTGTCCCGGTTTTCCCTGGCATTGCGACCCGATGATATGTGCATGTGCGAGAGAGTCAGACACTGGGAAGCAATACAGTTGCGACTTTGCTAGAGCATGTATTACCCCGCCGTGCTTTGCGGATGTATGTTGGACAGGTTCGACCGATTGTAAGACCGATGGGTCCACGCTCGTTTGCGGAGATGGTGCTTTTTCGTAGTACTATCTCCATCAGAGATTCGTGCTGCATCTCGACCTGGTTGGAGGAGCACGATACTGATAGTGTTGTTATTCAGAGAAATGTGCACCTAAAATCTAGGACAGATCGGTATATGCTGGCACTCGTCTCACGATACCCTTACCATACCAGTATCAGAATCTTGAGCTCGTTATCCCGCTCTCTATCCTCCTTGAAAGCCTTGGCCAGCTCGTATCCGTTCGATCCGCTCGCGTTGATTGCAGATACGGCGACACCCTCTGTCTCAACTCGGCGTGTGTCAGATCTTCTGTGGTGTCCGGAGGTACTTTTAGGACTCTTACGTATACTACGACATCTGTATCTATATCTATACCTGTATCTGATGCTACATCTGCTCAATCGCCATCTGGAGGCGCGAGTGCGGGTATAGTAACAAGAGTCCTCATTCCTTTGGCTCTCCTTGCCGTCGAATCCTACATATTCGCCAGACGCAAAAGATAGAACTTGCAGTTATACAATAAACGGCATACGAAACTAATACAAAAGAAGTACAGGAATTACCTAGGGGAGAAAGGTCAGAGTTACCGGTATCAAGAGCGCCACTATCAGGATTGCAGGGCAGATTACTAGATTGTCATATAGTATCCAAACGGGCAGAAGTAGAGGAGAATCGTATACTCTTTTATAAAAGAGATAAGGAAGGCTAGATATAATTACCATGGCGTTTTAGTAGATAAATCCCCGGCCTTTCTCACTGTAATATACATCATCACGTGATCTTTAACGTGGAGCTAGATTCGAAAAGCGTTCGAATACTATAATGCGGACACGCCGTATTTCAAGTCGAGTGTGGGAATTTCTTTGTTGATATCGTAGCTGTGTATTTTCTTGCCGCTGTCCCGGTGATGGCGTTGGAATTGGAATTGAAAAATAGATTAGTACGGGACGCGCTGGGGTCGTTTTGAGCGTGATATTGGTCATGATAGAAGTGTAAGCGATCTTGTTGTGTCTTAGATCGTCAAGATAGTTGTGATGATTATGGTGGTGGTGATGCCAGCGTCGGTATCTTCCGTGGCCAAACCGTGCTGCTCCGAGTCCGGAGGCGTAGATCTGAGTATACACAACCAGCGACGATAATATCTAGAGCGTCGTTTCAACGAATGTAAATAAGCATGCAGAGGAAAATGTGGAGATGGGTCTGAATTTCAATCTGGAAGATAGGCACCGCACTGATGTGAGATTGGTGGAACAAAAACCAGATACTAGTATTCTACAGTAGCCAGCTCCAAAGCGCAATGCTTCCTCCTAACGCCAAATTTACAAGGGTATCCAACAATAAGATCATACATCAATTTCATCAAATATTATCGTCCAAACAAAAACTTAGATCAGATCGTCTTCATCTTCGGCCGTCCGGCAAGCCGTGTCTTCTCCAATGCCGACTTCTCCAACAGTAAAATCTCGCTGACGTCTCGATTGAACGATTCGATAGAACTTTCCGATTGCGAGTAATCGAAGTCTCCAGCGGGAGGGAATAAAAAGTCGATGTCGTCCAGCAGACGGCTCTTCGGTGATTTGAGGGTGAGATAGTCCGAGCTTCCGCCGAGGCTGAGGCGTGATGATGTTGTTGGTTCGTCTTGGAGAAAACGTGACATTGACGATTCTTAGAAAATTAGCAATGTCAATGCTTGAAAACTAGGAGCAGATGAACGGACCGGAGGGAAGTTGTGACAGGGTTTGGGAAAACGATGTGGGGGTATTGTTATTGGTGTTTGGACGGACGGGCACAGGGCCGGATTGTCGAACGGAGGACATGATAATTTGACTGGAATGTAGAATTGCAAGTAAGATTGGAGAGGAGAAGAGCGCGATGAGCGAGGAATGCAGCGAAGAGCGCCAGTTTAAACGGAAGAGAGAAATACGTACCGATCAAGATTTCAGCGAAGAGCGCGAGGAGGACTTTCACTACGCGGCTGACTGCATGATACGAGCTACACGTCACGTCCAAGCCTCAGAAAGCGCTTCGGGCCTAGAAATCTCGCCCTTCGCTGGGACAGAGTGGAGCATGAGCAACCTATTAGGTGACATAGCAGGGATGCGGAACGGGAGACGGGAGCTGAGGATCACCAACTCAGCATTTGATTGGAAGCGAAGAGCGATGCTAAGCTCGCCGAAGAGCGTCGACAGCGCTTAGAGCGGGAAAGCTGTAATGTTGGGCATCTAGGATCCCGATGTTGGAGGCCGGCAAGGCTGTGTAGAATCGAAGAGCGAGAGCAGGGAAGTAGAAGAAGGGGGCAGTGCGAAGAAATGAGCGAAAAGCGCAGCGAATGAATCGATCAGTACCTAGTCACGTGCAGCAAGATTCGAGTCCGAGCTCTTCGAACAGCAAACCTCTCCCACCTCCGAGTCGTGCGGCTCCAAGTCCATCAGTTATGACGACGACGCGTGATGGCAGCCATGAAACCGAGGATACCATCATGTCGGGAGACGTCCATTTGCCCATCCACATCTTGAGCCGTCATCGAGCTGTAGACACGCCGCAAACGAAGTGCTTTTACTGCACCCAGGATAGGCAAAAGGTAAGGCTACACACCATCTTGTAACATTTGCTAATTGAAGACAAAGTGCGATTGGGAGGAAGGTCGACGATGCAGCCGTTGTGAACGTCTAAACTACCCATGTGCCCTTGAACATGTGCCCGCAGCGGTGGAAAATCCTCGCAGAACCCTTCGTTATGAAAAGTGCTCCTTTTGCAGGCAGTCGAGACAGAAAGTGAGCAAACTCCCTTCGAATGGCCTTCAATTTGCTCGCAGAGTCGCCTGCTTACAAAGGAGTTCACAGTGTCTTCCCGTTGACCGCATATGGCCCGCCAGGTGCGATAGATGTATATCTAGAAACCTTGAGTGCTCTCAGCCTCAAACCAAGAACCCCGAAAGTCGTAAACGCACGGCAAGTGAGTTTGCCGTACCAACCAAGCAACCTGAACATCATTCCAAACGGCCAAGAGTTGATGCACCTCCGCCACTCCAGAGGCAAGGCACTTCCCAGCTGCAAATAGAGCTGGGATACAAACCTCTAGGCAAGGGTCAATTCAGATTGGTCGAGTTGAAACCTGGCGTCGGAAACTCTGACATTGTCTGCGAGCTACGTGTCTGGAATGAATCAATTGAGTACGAAGCAGTGTCGTATATACGAAATCAATCAAGTGAAGGCGTCCCTATCATGATGCGTGCTGAGAAGAGACAGTTGCAGAAGCCGGTAATGCCCAACTTGCACGCCGCTTTGAAGCATTTACGCCTTCCAGACCGACCAAGATTCCTTTGGATCAATGCACTATGTATAGATCACGGCAACGTCAAAGAGCGGAGCGACCACGTACACGTCCTTCATGAAATATTCAACCGAGCTACAAACGTGTGCCTGTGGCTTGGAGAGCTGGATGGGTCGACAAGCGGCGACACCAGTAAAGCACTCCATTTTGCCAAACAGCTTCTGGCTCCTCAGTTCTTCGATGATGCAGCGAAGGAAATCGGAGCTGTACCCCACTGGAAAGCCCTTCTAGACTTGATAACACACCCACTGTTCGAACGACGCTGGGTAGTCCAAGAAGTCGCTGTCGCTGGACAAGCAACTCTTCATTATGGCCATACTACCATGAATTGGGACGATTTCGCCGACGTCGTCACTATGTTTGAGCACGCTGAGAACAAAAACAACGCCATATCAAATCTCATCAAAAGAGCCCCAGACTCTAATTGGCATCCCGACATGATAGGCGATGTTCAGGCTCTCGGTGCTTCTCGCTTCATCAACCTGACAAGCAACATCTTCAAGTCAAAGGCTAAATCGAAAACTGGCAACGTCGCTAAAAGTCTGCTTAGCCTAGAGGACTTGGTCTTTCAACTAGCGTCATTCAAGGGCTGGGATCCTCGCGACGTGATATTTGCCTGTGTATCCGTGTCCAAGGAGTCTCAAGACACTGGCTTTGCGCCATCCGACCAGCCCCCAAAATTCTTGAGGGCGGCCGACAAATTTTTATCCTTGCGTCGCAGAAAGGTAAGTCAAATTTCCGCTCAAGCGTCTGTCAGCTGTCTTTAAATTCCATCTCTTCATTTCGTCCCAGCCTAATAAATGCAACCGTCTTCTTCAAACCGGACGGGCTGGATGCTTGTCCACATGTTCTTGTCAACGTATATATACTTACATATAAACGAACTTATTGCCGTAGCTGACATCCATTCAGGCAGTGCGCTGTGAGAGCTCAGATCTCGACGCCGAAAGAGAGATTGACAGCTTCCTCAGCCGAGGTTTACGTGATCGAACTCCTTACAACGTGGACTACGATGTTCCCGTACTTTCAACATACAAAGAATTCATAGCGCACGTGGTCCGAAAAAGCAGATCCCTGGGCATATTGTGTCGACCTTGGGCGCCTTCCAAACAAGATCTAAATCAGCATTTCGAAAATGGGCTCCCGTCGTGGGTAGCCACACTGGATCGAGCTGCGTTTGGCAAATCTCCTACTCACGCAAGCTATGTACGTATCAACGCAAATCCGCTCATTGGCTCGCCCGGCAGAGAACCTTACAAAGCCTCACTCGATCTGCCAGCTTCGTGGTCATTTCCGGAACCACTCTCCAGTGCCAGTCGTTTGCTCTGTGTAGATGGTTTTATATTGACTACCATTTCTGAGACTCGGACCGAGGCGTTGAATGGGAACATACCTCTCAAATGGCTGCAATTCGCGGGTTGGGATCGTCGTGACGAGAAGATCACGAAGCTTATGGATGTAGGACTTCACGCAGAGGGAGGGACGAGTAAGATCTCCCCCACAAAAGAGGAATTACCCCCAGAGAGTTTGTGGCGAACCTTGGTTGCCGACCGAGGACCGAATGGAAGTCCCGCTCCGGTCTTTTACAGACGCGCTTGCCACTACGCTTTCAAGCAGATTGGCATTGCTTCGGCTATTGATACCGAGCAACTGCTGGACAACATCTCGTTATCCATGGTCAAAGAATTTTTGCAGCGTGTTCAGGAAGCTGTGTGGAATAGACAGCTGATCAAAACTAAACGTGGTTATTTGGGGTTAGCACCTGATGCAGCGGAGAAGGGCGACATGGTTTGCATTCTCTATGGTTGTTGCGTCCCTGTCGTTGTGCGGGAAGCAGAGAATGGCAATCATGAGCTTATTGGGGAATGTTATATTGATGGGATGATGGAGGGTGCGGCTTTGGCTGTGCAGACGTCACAGGCGATTCCGAAGAGGACTTTTAAGCTTCAATGAAGTCGTTGGATGAGGGTGTCTTGCCATGTAATATCTTGAATGTTGGCATCCGATTCTACAGTTTGACCCGAGCTTGATCTTGTGAATCATTGACGAAGGTTATACGTGAAGTGCCGACAAGATTTTTCCATGGAGTATAGAGGTTTCCTCACTTGACCAGATATTGCTTCGGAATATCCCAAAAGGCTAATAACAGTACTCATGAAAATAGCATTCGCTGCACTATATGGCGCGATTTGAGAAATACAACATGACCATCGCTCCGTGACCAAATCGGGGTAGAACCATCCCACCCGCATTTCTAGATTCCACTTCCTTATACCTTAGATTCTCATCACTGGCGTATTCGACAAAAGAGTTGTATTACGCGAGCTCTATATTGATTGACGTTGGACGAAGTTTGTGATAATACTACTAGGTACCTTAAACTACCTGTTTTAATAGTAAATTACGATCAAAATTGTCCTTGTTATTACCCCAATCCGATCCAATCCAACCCGCCTACTACCACGGAATATACAACGCTACTTACTAGAGTTGAATCGGGTATTATGTCCACGCGTATATATATTGTATATAAGTAATAAGTAAAGAATGGTAGCGATTTAACTCTTGTGCGTGTGTTTCTTTGCGGTGGGTGTGTTGTAGGTAACAGGAGGTAGGGGAGGAAATTGTAGTGTGCTTTTTGTGTTCTTGCTTTACCTTATGATGTATCGCAAACGCTGGATTGTTCTTGGTGCTTGGTTGGGTTGGAAGGTTGGTGGAGTGGTGATGGGTTTTGCGATTAGTGGAGCGGAGTATGAATACGGACACGGACACTGGAATAATGGGGATACGATACGATACGATCTTAAATTATAGAAAAGATATTTGTATCCTACAGATTTAGGAGGTCTCGATATTCCGTCGTTTTTTGGATATATAGACGGGAGATGAATACATTTATTCTTGTCGAGGAGTCTAACTCTGCGGAATGGATTAGAGGGATACAGGTCGAAGTGTTAATTATATATACTCTGTTTATCCGTTGATTCTCTCGCGTTGTTATGCAAGTCTTTTTCTTTCTTCTTGACGGGATTGGTTTGGCTGCTTGTTTTTGGTGGGATTCGTGTTATGGGTGGTTGAGTTTTGGGGGGGATGTTGGGGCGAGGATGATGCGTTTGCGAGGGGGTTGTGGAGATGGAGGTTGTTGATTTGGAGGTGTCGGGGGAGGAGGAGAGGGATTGTTTTTTTGGTTGATTCGAGGGGGGTGTTGAGAGTTTGTTTGAGATGATGCAGCTGCTTGGGGGTCGGGATGGTGGGTAAGTTGTGGAGTTTTGATTGATTTTTGTTATGGGGTTGGATGCGGGGGTTGTGTATAGCTTTGCGATTTGATCAAGAATTTGCGAATCTTATATCATGGACTATCTTTCATAGCTCTCCGCATTCTCCAGTAACGTACGTCTTTTCACCCCTTACAACCTCAAATTTGCCTTCTCTCGTTTCATTCCCGTCCGTCGTTTTGATCTGCAGGTCCAATGGCAACACCATCGGCCTCCTGAAATTCACTTCCAAGAACCAAGGTTTCTCCGTCTGCCAAAAGAGACTTCCCTCGGTTCTCCTCTGCTTCTCAATAACAAGCGCTGCAACATGATTCCCATGCGCGATTTTACCCGGAAACCCCAATAATCTCGCTGCCAGGGAACTCATATGAATCGGATTAACATCTTTGCAGACTGTTGCCCATTTCGATGGCGCTGTTGATGGAAGGTGCAAGATATCGATGACTTTCAAATCATCACCTTTCCCAGCAGATTCTTTCGAGGAGTCTACAGTTTCGCCATTCCAAGCGGGTTTCGCGCATTTTGGTAAAGCAACAAGGATACCGATTGTTTGTCTGAAAATGACTTTCCTCTCCGCTCTTCCGAAATTAATCATCAGAGCGTCGACTTCGACGATGATGTCAAAGTCCATACCCCTCTTTACTCTGGTGCCTGGTAGATCGTCACCGCCGAAGCGAGCCGTTACACTAGCATCTTTTAGTGAAGTGACGGCGCTACAGGCTAGCGGATCCAAAAACTCGAAGCGATTTTTCGTGTTCACGGCGCCGAAGGGGAAGATGGGACAATAGCGGTTTGAAAGCAGGATTAGGAGCAGTGGTGTTGTCACTGCTGGGAGGAGAAGTGGCGAGTTTCCATCCTTCCCATAATTTCGATCATATTTCTGGTCCTGATCAACAGCAATAGCCAAGTTTTTGAGGTCGGTGTTGGAGATGTAGAGGGGTGCTGAGAGAGAGAGTTTCGGGAGAGCGAAGTCTGTGCCACTCTTTGATGTTTTGCATGGTGTATGGAGGTTGAATAGTTTGGTGGTGTATTTGTAGATTACCAGAATTACTAGGACTGTGATATCGAGGGCGGAGAGGCGTGTTGGTGTGAAGGATAGGCGAGCATTTGTCCGACTAGTTGCGCGGAAGATGTCACTGGTATGTTGTGGGGGCTTGGGTATAAGTTTGAGATATAAGAGCGTCGCCACAGAGAGCAAAATGAGTATTGATATCATAATTTGAAGTTTGTTGTTCTGTTCGTGAATGTCACGTTAGGGTTTCTTCGACACGATTTGCACTTTGCCTAATTCATCCAGCCGAGGTTCATCGTGATCTTGGATAGCGGGTAGATCTGAGACTAGGCCGCAGATCATTCAGCATGACCGCCCCTGGCCACAGAGAAACTCTCCACCTCCACCTCGACCTCAACCTCTCGCGCCCTCTCAGTCCTTTAGGGAATCATCACGGAACTACAATTCCGCATAGGTATACTGGTCAGCGCAATACTCCTAGCATGACTTATGCAATCTCGTACTGCTTTTACTGTCACATCACAACTTCCCCACAATTTTGACTCCTGGCCGACTTTTCCCACTTTCCCGCAGCTTAGATCCTCGACGTTTGTATGTACTTCCATCTCAAAAGAGCCCTGTTATCGGACTCTCTGCTGTATGGAAAACATCCCCGGACACACGTGTACTTTCTGAATTTCGCCTCATTATTCACGTTCAGGTCGACCCAAAGTGTTTTCATTTAGGCCGTCAGACTGGCAATCTTACTCAACAGTATCTTGGCATATAGCTGGAATCGACCACGCCGGGTCCATTCTCCGAGAAGAATGAGGACAACAATTCTAGAAAAGCCAGTAATCTTGTTACAGATTGGCAAAGACGCAACATCAGTCGAGCTGCAGACAAGCATTAGTTGCGAATTCGAGCGAGAGATGCAGGTGATCTTCTTAGCGACAGACCTTTTCGAAGACAATCAGCAGATAGGTATGGTTTCTTGTCCGAACGATGATCCGAATCGGCTGGTTGATAGACAGGCCTCACGATGGGCACACACTTTGTGTGCGCTCGTCAAGGCCTGGTTCTAGACAGGATGAAGCCTGTTCACGGGCTACGCGAAGCTTTTGAGCAACCAAGAAGATTTTGGAGATATTGGCCACCATATTAGCTCGCCGTAGTCCACGTGGAAAAATGCGGCTCGCTTTCGACTTGCATCTGCACCGAGAAATATCTGGCAAAATCACTCAACATCTTATTATCTCGGAAGGTCAGCATAGGTGTTCTTACCGACTGCTGAAGGGAGCAGAGCTGCATCTCTTCGGCGCACGCGCTCTGCTCCGGTCTGATGTTATCCCAGTGGACGTCCTCGGATGATTAGCCGCTTGTGCCCTGCCTCATGTTGATGAATTGCGTTTCATTTCCCCCAAAATTCTCCGGTAGGTTGTATAAAATTTGAGGTTCTTTCACGTGCGAGGAGCTACCAGTTTTCGGGACCTTCCTTGTATCTCCTGTCATGTTAGGGAAAATTGTTTATTGGAATCGATTTGCAGTCTCCATGGCTGAAGATCTGATCTCAACCCTACTTCCCATAGGGAGGGTGATTCGCTCTCGCTTGAAGCTTAAATAATCAATAAGGATGGCCGCTGTTCCACAATCAGACCACTTCAGGCGTCTTCTACGGTCCTCGGCGATAGTCAGGAGTCATGTAACAACGCATCGGATTTGCAGTCGATCATTGTTTGCCTTGTACATACTGTGGATTAGCCCGCCTGATTGTGTCGGATCTACTGGTTGAAACTAGTTATTGATTGAGCAATACCTGATAGCTGGGCCTTGGCTGTCAGTAGTATGAATTATCCACCTGTGTTCGCCTCTTTAACATCATTGCCTGTACAATCTTTACGTCCATCTCAATTCAACGACCGTGATAAGACGCTCATTTCTCATACAGCCACAATGCGTTCTGCTATTCTCATCTTCTCATCATTTGCTCTAGCCTTGCCAATCAACACAGATGTGGCGACCCAATCAGATGTGGCAGTACAAGCTGACCAATGGCCGAATTATTCCGGAAACACGAACCAGATCATGAAAGAATGGAACAAAGACTTGAAGAAATTGGAAAAGGGAGCAAAAGAATTACAGAAAGAGGGACAAAGTCTAGCGGGACTTCAAGGTTAGAAGCTTCCCATTAGTGCTTCAGATAGACGGTTCAATGCCAATTTACTGATGAAAAATTCATGAAGGCACCAGTGGTAGTTCATCTAGCTCAAAGCCAAAAGCGCCGAAATCAGAGAAGTCTAAAGCAGCCAAAAAGCCTGAGAAGCCCGAAAAGCCCGGAAAGCCTGAGAAGCCTGAGAATCCTGTGACCGAGAAAGCGAAACCAGAGAAGGCGGAAGTGAAGGAAAGCAAGTTGGAGAAGACTGCAACTGAGAAGGCCAAGCCTAAAGAGGCAACGCCTAAGAAGGCACCCAAGGAGAAAGAACCCAAGGATACAAAGTCGGAGCAAAGTAGGGCTGAAGCGGAGGGCGCGGACACGAGCTCGAACGAGAGTAACAGTACGGAAGAGGCAAAGCAAGATCCCGTCCCTGAAAAACCAGCCGCAGCAAAACCGGCCGAAGCCGACGCAAAACCAGAATCTGCGAAAGGTGGGTTGTTCAATATGGCGCTGATCAGAAAGCCGAATTGCTAATCCATACGCAGAGGAAGAAGCTGCCCCTGAGTCTGAAAAGGCCGCCGCAAAACCTGAGCCTGCAAAAGCAGAGACAAAGCCAGAACCTGCCGAAGGTAAGTATCTCTATCCAATGTAACGAGGCACATCCTTGCTAACTCGAAGTCAGAAGCTGTAGTAGAAGAAGAAGCCGCACCTGCAGCCAAACCCGCGGCTGAGCCTAAAGCTCCAACGCCAGAAGCTTCGAAGCCAAAAGAGCCTGCTAAGAGCGAAATGATTGGAATCGGCTTCAATCCTGATGAGCCTAGGCCCAGGCCTAGTTTGGGATTATTCGGTGGATTGTTCGGACGGTGAGGAGGATGAACGTTGTACGACACCGGTGTGTAGAGTTTTGAGGAGTATGAGCTATTCGATGGCAGATAGACGCAGTTTATAATTAATAAAGCTACTTTCGAAGCATCTGTTCACGATCGAAAGAATACGAGCGTGTCCAAAGATCGGACGGTCTACAAGGAATAGAGTTTTCTCGATTATGCGGAACCCAACGACCTTGATTTGCTAACCATTCGAGAGTGTTGCCAGTCTCTCGTTTTAACCAGTTGCGAAGTTGTTTGATCAAGTACTGAGATGACAGGATAGAACGGTAGCGTTATCGACGTAGTGTCCGTTCCAGTGCCTCGTCACCATATATACCCTCAGTAATGGAGATGCAGGTATTGATCTTACCTTCGCTGTACTCAAGAGGAGTACTAGATCAATAACTTGCTATAGTATGGATTTTCATTTTCACCTCGAGCCTCGCTCTGACTTGGCAGCTTTGCGAGAGACTAACTGTCAAATTGACGCTACGAACCGACGTGATTGAATCAAAGCGACGAAGTCAAAGCGATGATCCGACAATCTATGAAACCAAAGAATCTCGACACAATTTTTTCTGCAAACTTATAACATCATCTCACATTGTCTCAGATCCAAGATCTCACAAATAGCAAAAA
This sequence comes from Venturia aucupariae, assembly GCA_003693225.1. Lineage (NCBI taxonomy): Eukaryota > Fungi > Ascomycota > Dothideomycetes > Venturiales > Venturiaceae > Venturia > Venturia aucupariae. Next base: position 64,086 of record QWZN01000124.1, read on the forward strand.
TGACAACCTTTACCAACCACTACCAGACGCTCGATGTCTCAGTCAAAGCCACGCCTTGCGAGATCAGAGCCTCTTACAGACGTCTCGCACTCACACAACATCCAGACAAAGCTCCAGACAATCCAAATGCGACGGCTATATTCCAGCGGATACAAGCTGCATACGAGATCCTGATTGATGCCACCAAACGCGAACTATACGATGTCCTTCGCAAACGTCAGGCAGACAGCCCAGCGAACGAGACCGCGCCTTTCGAGTCAAGGAATGGCACAAGCAAGCGAGCTCGAAAAGAGGACAGACAGCAAGGGAGAAAGCCTAGCAGCGGTTCAGACAGCAAAGCAAATGGGAAGTCGAAAAGCAAACGAAAGAACAAAGCCCCCGACTTTGACATGGAGCCAGAAACCAGGGAGGCACCTCCATGCTCGTGGGAACCTGAAGTCGAAACCCTGCGACAGCATGCAAAACAATACCGCAACACAATGTTCTCCGTGGACGAGCTGCTCGAACTTTTGCTTCAAGATTTCCTCTTACTCTTATTTCCAGAGTGTGAGAAGAAGATTCCACATAGATTTCGCACCTCCAAATCGCCCATCGTGGTGGAAAGTTTCCGTCTTGTTGGTTTCGCAAAGGAGGCTGCCAAGGCCACGGAGCGGATGGGTGACGTTTGGGCGCAACAGAAGAAGAGGGAACTCGAAGAGAAATTCAAACAGCTGGACCTGAGTCGTACCTACGGGATACCTCAAGAGACCGATGCTATGTTCCTGAAATGGAATACTCGGGTGGAGGAGAATCATCTTCTCAGCCCACAGACTCTGATTGCTCTTATGCGGGCGTATGTTATGGGAATCGGTGGAATGCCTAACGGCTCACTATACACAGAACGTAAGGCTGAGAGGATTCGCATGGGAAGAGACCTCGAAGCTCTAGTCGACCGTTTCAAGCGAGAAGGAAGTGCCCAAGCCACGGAACATGTGCGGCTCATATGTTGAGCTGTTGAAGACGAGATTAGCGGACCACGGCATTTGTATTGTATTGCGTAGCTAGAGAGACGGCAGCGTGTGAAGAAGGAAAAACGATTACTGCAATGAAGTCTGGCAATCATACCAAATGTCCATGAGTTGTTGGCGGTCCCCTTTGTCCAGTAATGTTTCGCGATGTCTGAATTGATGAATTTCTCCTTGGTCAATTTCATAGCTGCGCAACGAGAGCTTGTGTAAAACGCCGAGCCTCAAGATCAAGTCCCCCATGGTAAGAATACGAACGGACCGTTGATAGTTGACATGTCGGAAACTTCTCAAACTGTACCGAAACGAGTTGTCTAAGCCTCAAGGAACCTTGACCGGCTGTGCTAGGTGAGCAGGCGATGGGGGCACAGCGGTATGCAGGACGAGAAAGAGTGCATCGTTCCCGCTAGGAATTTCTATCGCTTGGGTCGGATCTCTAAGGAATGTTGTTGTTGATGGTGGTGGTGAAAAGCTGTGAGCATTTCAAGACACGCTCACGCTACCTTTGACCGTCACCGTCTTAGGCAGTAGTCTTGTATCCACGCACTAGCCGTGAATATTTCAGACCGGACCTCTACCCGTCGCCATGCTCTCGCAGCCGCAGCCGCAACCCATCCCCAAACCCACCACAATCCTTCAATTCCGGTGTTCTGGTAGAGGCGGACGCAGCTCCACGTCTAGATCTCAGTTTGTAGCGATAGATAACGCGTTACCAGTCCCACACGAACCTCCGCGATCTGCTCAACGTCGCGTAGAGGTGCTTTATGCCCGCTGTCTACTTGACTGCTTCGCAACTATACACGTCTTGAAGGGTTACATGATAGACTTTGCGGCATTCTTTATCATAGGGCAAGTGGCAAGAGACGAATATCGAGCGACCTCGGAGAAGTCGTAAATCTGGAAGGTTAGCTTTAGTTACACTGCAGCCACTAACGATCGATGTTGACCCCGACGGTATTGCGACGCAGACACTGGAAAGGAGAAATTGATTTGTGGAACAAGTATCACTCCTGAGCACATTCGCTGCGATACTTGAGCAAATGATAAGTTCTTTAAACACTTCTTGGTAACAGAAATTAGATATAAAGAGCGCGTAGCCAAACAGTGTCTTGAATCTCCATGAACTCTCCACGTCGATAGGTAGCTGACAATTTTCAATAGACTTCTCCTTCTCGATATCATATTTAAAAAAGGATACCAATTATCATTCCAACCAAAATCACATACAAGAATTGCGGTGAGGAGTCCACAAAGCAAGCCTGCAAAGCAGTCGGTAATGGCACAGACATTGTCGTAGAATTATAGGTTATGAGTATGTAGAGTCCATCCATGTGCAATCGCTTGTGCTTCTCCAAGTACTGGTTCTCGCTAGAATATTGTGGACGTCGACGACTGTCATAGTGGTAGCGGCATAGTCAGAATCAGAAGAGCTGCTGATGATCGCAGCTACTTCGTCCAAGACTTGGCTGAGAGCTTCTAAACCAAGGCCAAGATAGTCAGGGACTCAGCTGCCAGGACGAGTCTCGGGCTCAATGATTGTTGGTGGTCGATGAGTGGGAGATGGATATCGACCTGGACCTTGATCCGGTCTCGGTGCAGGCTCTGGCTTAGGCCTTCCAAAAAGGGGTATTCTTGGCCTTGACAGAGACATGAAGTTGGCTTTCGCAGATGCTGACAATAGTCAGAATTTACAATGACCAGAACGAGCTTTACAAGCAAAGTGACTTCGACAATTCGTTGTTAACCGAACTTCGTGAATCTGCTTCAACTCCACGGCGAATATCCATGCGATATCAACCTCGGAAATAAGAAGTCGATATTGAGATCGAGGCCGCCAATCGTAAGCTGGATTTCATTGACAGAACTGGCCCTACTAATCTGGGCAACGAGGCTGATTATCGGGCCGAATTCTGCTTTTGTATATCAAAGCAGTTGGACGGTGGTGTTCGGTATAGCCTTTTTTGTAGAAGATATGCTGTAGATATACTAGGAGCCTGTGATCCTAGTGATTTCCTTGGTTCTTGTAGGAGGTTCGAGATATATCAATATGGGGGAAAGAAGTAATAGGTAAATATCGAGAACGACTCTGATAATGATTTAGTAAAGAAATTCATGAAACTACTGAAGTATTGGAAGTAAATTTGTTTTTATTACTGATGAGTATTTGCTATACATTTGTACGAGCTTCTATAGGAGGAGATATCGCCTTTCAAGCCGTCTCTCTTCTGGTTGGGACGATATTCCTCGTGGTTTGTTGATTCAGGGAATATATGATCTAAGCATACGTAGTATTGAGAACGGGCTTAGAATACCCCACCGTGCCCACCCACGAGATAGGCTAACCGTCCGCCACATCTGCCATTTACCATGGCCCTCCAGCATCTATACCGCCAGAATTCGCGATCGATACTTGCTAGATGCAGATGACAAAGCCAGCAATGACCCTCCATTAAACAACTATTTCCATGACCGTTGTCAATCTTCGCACTTCGTACGGTCTGTCTAAGGCCAATGGCTGAACAAAAGCCCTCCATTGCGCTCTGTTCGCGCGACGGCTCAATCTATACCGGAGGTAAGCTCAGAGATTGTTCAGCGGTAGAGAGAGATCCACGACACTTTAGCTAATCATTTCTAGCTGAGCAGAAACACCTTTACTTCCCTTCGCTCTCCTTGCATACTGAGTTAAGGCTTAGAATCTCTAACGACCTACTCTCCAACTTATATTTTATACGAAGCCGGGCTTCAGCAGAACAGAGAGTCCATCCGGGTACAATCGAGCATGGAGTTGATCCCAAATTTCATATACCACGCCTGGTAGCAAGTTCTCCATACTATCCCTGGTCCCTAAACGACATAAGCTATGCGCCAACGCGTATGGATATGTAAACCAGTCATGTGGCTAGCACGAGGACGAACGGGCAGCTATATACAGATTGTTACGGAATACTATATCAAAACCGCCATATCGAGGTTGTGATAGACGGACTCGGCATGTCGGTACTATCGCTTGAGGAGATACGCAATCACGGTAGAGCAGAATCACGAGTACAGGATGTAATAGGAATTATCAATTATATGTCCATCACCATCGAACTAGCCATGGGCGAAAAAGGCAACCCTCAAGACAGGAAGCTACTGCTGGGCATTCTCGCAGGAGCATTGTCATAGAGGCCACCATCATTGTCCTTGAGCATCACAGCGGCATGCAGAGCGTTCTTGTTCGGATCACTCTATACCTGAAGAGGACAAGCGAACGAGCACATGGGTTCTAGATGTGCTCAATAATCTTCGCGGGTTCAAGAAGTGCGGATTCCAGTCGGTAAATCCACAAACAAAAGCATGGTGAAGGTAGGACTAAACTCACGGGCAGGAAAGGCACCGAATATTGATCGACGTGGGAGTGACGCGCTACCCAGCGAAAAGAATCGCTACTCTGACTCATTTCTTCGCTCTCTGCACGACCTAGAAGGACATCTTCAACAGCCTTGTACTGAATCGGTTGCATGAGAGAATTATCATGCTGGACTTGGGTATCTTATTGATTACATCTACGCCACGCGCCTATTCGGTCGTGCTAAGAAGGAAGCATTGAATCCTTGTATCAACAAGAGTGTTGAAGGATTTGAAGCTATGTTCAGCAAGAGCAGAATCGCGCTCGTTGGAGATGTTATAAAAGTCGGGAGGTAACGTCCAATCGCATCTTGAAACAGCGACTTCAGTTGGGATCGATGTCGCAAACTTTCTGGCGAGCTGATTCTTCGAATTTGCCAGACGATTTTCAATGACGATTTTAATGTGGTGGGAGTTGACTAACTTAAGCTGCTCAGCCAATGGACAACTTGACTATGCAGCAGAAAATGGTCTGAGCTATTGTTTATGTGTCCAGTGCTTGAAGATGCCCAATGCTTGCACGGCGATTTTCTCGCATAGTCCCCGCTGCAGTTCAATAGGGGTGGCCTGCCAGCAAAAGGGGCCAGCTTTTGCAGCGCGCTACTATTTTCAGTCACAACGCATGGGTACGCGCAAGGCTGGGTTGCACGGCCTCGCCGATATGCTTTTGGCTGCCTGCGAGATGCATAATTTGTTTCCGAGCGATAACTACTCGTGGAGATTTGGACCCAACGTTCGCTTCCCCTGTCTTTAGATTCCATGTGCGCCATGCGGCTCATCATGGTATGTTTCCAAACCTGACAGGGCTGAGGGAACTACTCGTGGAGATTTGGACCCAACGTTCGCTTCATGCGGCTCATCATGGTATGTTTCCAAACCTGACAGGGCTGAGGGATAGTCTCCTTACCGGGCCGATCAAGAGAAGCTACAACGAGGACGATTCGTGGTGTAGGAGTAGGATTCAGTATGATGTACCTGTGTACCGTCAGTCGTGCCGTCTATCTTCCGATGGTACCGTCTATCTTCCGGTGGTAAACAACTCTTTTGTTTACATTGCCATCACGGATTCTACCTGCAGTCTCTTCGTTGTGCGACACGCGACTGCTCTCCTTGACTGTTCTAGACCTTTGTCCACCAAGGTTATCAACGCCACAGCTGAAAAACCTCTTGTTCCTGGAAAATAGATCACGCCTCATTTGACAGACAATCATTACAGCCTTGATATTCACGACTTGTCGATATGCGTTCCCGCTGTCTCAAAGATGTCTGAGACACGACGGACAACTTAGCGCCATGCCACTACCGATCTAGACATGCTTTAGCACCAGGCTACGCTTCAAAACTCCACGCCATCCCGGTTTGTCTTGACCGTTGATCGACAGTCCCTGTACGACCTGAGCAAGCGACTTTGGTAGGAATATCAACCAAACAGCCGAGTCGCGTGCTTCCGACGATTGAGGAAATTTTGCCCAATCGGGCGAGTCGCGTGCCTGGCGACAATGAGATCAATATACTAATAACAAGCCGATTGTCTCTTTTGTGGTCCTCATTGTTCTCCACAACGTCGTTCCTTAGTCCGAGATGGTTTTCTCACCCAAGTCTTTCGTTACTCTGCTCTTCAGCTTCTCGTCTTTTGCTTCTCTTTCCCTGGCTCAGCAGTATGCCGGTGATATCATAAATAATACACTTCCGGCTGTGGCAGGCTCGGAAATCGCCTTCTTCAAGATCCGCGACTCCCAGAATCAGACTGCGACCTTGCTGAACTACTATTCATTGGCATCGAATGGGGCTCAAATCAACCCCGCCAATGCCAAACGCGCCGTAATCGTCATTCATGGTCTTCTTCGCGATCCATACCTTTACATCAACAATGTTATGCAGGCTCTTGCCGCGGTCACCGATCCCAGCATCAACAAAGACAATGTAAGTCAAAGACTTTCAGCCTGAGCTGTACTGGCCGTTGACTTTGTCTAGGTCGCCATGATCGCACCTTATTTTGCCAATGGAGATGACAAAGGCGTTGGTTACCCTTGGACGACCGGTTTGAAAGCTGGGAGAGGGTCTACTTCAAATGCTCTTGTGTGGTCAGGCTCTCAATGGGCTTCTGGTGCAGATAACCAGTATCCTGCCTACCCAACGAACATCACCACTATATCGTCCTATGACGTGCTTGATCAACTCATTCAGTTTTTCGACAATCCAGCCCTGTTTCCCAACATGAATCAGATCGTCATCGCTGGACATTCTCTTGGAGGTCAAGCAGTTCAAAGATATGGTGGGTCATCATAAGCTGTTGGCATCGATCGTCCGCTAATCAATGTTTAGCTGCGGTCGGCAATGTACTTAAGACCCGGTCAGCTGTGACCTACTGGTCTGGAAACCCTGACAGTTATGCTTGGTTCTCAATGGACAAACCGCGGGACCATTCAACTTGCTCTACATACGATGACTGGCGATTCGGTTTCAGCAACTACAACAATAGATATGGATCTGCTCTGGTTGCACAGGGACGAACTGCTGCTCTTGCAAGGATCAACTCTCGAAGGATCACCTACGCCCGCGGCACATTGGATTTCGGGGATGATTCCACCAATTGTGCCCCCAATGCAACAGGCCTAAATCGCGGAGAGCGTTTCTTCAATCTCATCAAACAGTTTCCCATCTCGTGTGCCAGTCCAAAGGTGCCAGGAGGCTCATGCACCACGGTCGACTATGTCCCTCTCGGTCATGATGCTGGCGGTATGATGGCTTCTCCGGCCGGTGTGGCACGCCTCTTCAAGGACAATTTTAACGGTGATGGATCATTCGCTTACAACTTTGGCTATCCCCGGCTACAAGCTGGTGATGATCAATATCCTGATCCGGCCCTTGCTCCAGCAGCCAAGAATTGGACAAAGATTGTGTATCCAAGCAACATGGCTTACCAAGGTTGTTACACGAATACGAATCTCAGCACTCTTTCGTATACTGCATACCGAGGCAATGCGAACACAACTGTCGGAGGTTGTACAAGCCTTTGTTTGGGAGCAGGATACAGTACCGCAGGATTGGCATGGGGTGAGCATTTTCATAATTTACTCTCTACACTGTTAGTAGACTAATAGATGATAGGCTATGATTGCTACTGTGGCAACGCGGTCTCTCCTGCAGCTTTCCAAACTGCCGATGGAGCTTGCACCAATCCTTGCAGTGGTAGCACCAGCGATTTCTGCGGTGGTCAAGACGTCCTTGCCATTTACAACACCACGATCACGCCAACAACTAGTAGTGCAGTAGTTTCGAATCTCACATGCACCAACAATGCCTCGAATGGCACGATCTATCAAGCGGCCAACGGAGGCACCTACCAGGTCCTGTGCTCCCTCGATTCCTTTGGTGGTGATATCTCAGGTGCCTCATCGCCCAGCCTAAGCGCGTGCATCGAGACCTGTGACAAAACGACCGATTGCGTCGACGTCAGCTACGTCGGCGGCGCATGCTGGATGAAACGCCAGATCTCCAGCTATTACTCCAATACCGCCGTCATCTCCGCGAAGAAAGTGACTCTCTCATGCGCCAACGGAGCTGGCGATGGCACCATCATCACGGCATCAAATGGCGGCAGCTACCAAGTCCTCTGTTCACAAGACTCATACGGAGGCGACATCTCCGGTGGTCCCTCGCCCTCACTCTCCGCCTGTATGAATACCTGCGACCAAACCACCGGCTGCGTAGACGTCAGCTACACAGGCGGAAACTGCTGGCTCAAATCCTCCATATCCGGTTTCTACCTAAATACAAACGTCATCTCCGGTAAAAAGATAACGGCACCCATCGCCACAGTTTCGACGGCCACGAATACCACCGCCACATCCTTATCCTGCACGAACAATGCTTCCAACGGCACTGTTTATAAAGCAACTAATGGTGGTTCCTACACCGTTCGTTGTCAGACGGATCGCTATGGTGGTGATATTGGGTTTCGTACGACGACTTCTTTGGCCACGTGTGTGGATGCCTGTGATGCTACTTCTGGATGTGTTGATGTTTCTTTTGTTGGTGGGACGCCAAATTGTTGGTTGAAGGGGGCGCCGTTGGCGGTGGCATATGCTAATCCTAATGTTACGAGTGCGGAGAAAATTGGGACGTAGGGGTTGGTCTCTTTGAAGGGGGGATGGATGGTGTGATGGTGTCTAGACGATAATAGATTTAGAAAATTTATACAATCATTTTTATTTTGCTGAGGGTTAGATGCTCAGTTTGACTTTGCATGTAAGAAAGCTACCTGTTTCGGTTGTATATTTTCCCGCCTTTTTTTCGTCGATGAACTGGATTACAATATTACAAGATTATGACCTCGAAAAACAACAAAAGAATCCTGGAATTGTACAAGTTATATTATATCACGTTTTCTAATTACGATTATTACTCGCATTTGTCCTAGTATAAAAGATACTACCCTTCTCCGATTTTTTTAGACTCCTTACAATACACGGAGGGAATATTCATGGACATGGGGTTATTGAGAAAGTATTACGGAAAATGAAATTGATAGGCTCAAAATGGATCATCGTTATAACGGCGCGAGATCTGGGGTTTTCGATGTGATGGAGATGTAAAGATGTAAAGATGTAAAGATGTAAAGATGTAAAGATGTAAAGATGTAAAGATGTAAAGATGTAAAGATGTAAAGATGTAAAGATATAAAGATATAAAGATGTAAAGATGTAAAGATGTAAAGATGTAAAGATGTAAAGATGTAAAGATGTAAAGATATAAAGATGTAAAGATGTAAAGATGTAAAGATGTAAAGATGTAAAGATGTAAAGATGTAAAGATGTGAAGATATAGGAAAGTATAAAGATGAATATTAGTACCTACTTCCCAAACATAATTCCAATTGAACATGCGAACCGATTTCGAAGTATATCAGATCGACTGCCTTACAATGAAAATAACGTACATCATCATCTCTATATTGATACTTGTAGGACAACCAAGCCGCAAATGCCCACGCCGCAAGCATGAGTGAAGAAGTCGTAGTATCGTATCGTAAGACGACAAAGAATATATTCTAGTGGTACTTATTTATACCTATCTACCTCCTATACCTTCCCAACCGAACCCAACCTCACTACCAGATAGAGGGAAACTATCCTATACTTATACTACCTCACCCCTCATGCCCCACCTTGCTATATGTCCCTCAACCGCTTCAACACAAAACACAAACACCAAAAACAGGTTATATCGAAATTCATATATGTTGTCTCTTTCTACCGACCCAATGTCGAATCTAATCGTGTTATGATGGCCACAATGTGAAGAACGATAACGATGACGAAGACGAAGAGAAAAATGATGACTATAATAGTAGTAATGATGATAATTAACCTACCAGTAAAAACAAATCATCAGCGAAAGCATTATCTACGGATTCCACCCGTAAGGAAACCACATTCCCCATCTCCACCTCATGAGTTCAACACCCTAAACGCTATCTCCTCCCATGCAACGTGGCAGATACCTCACAACCATCGAGCGCAGGCGTTGAGATTTCGCTTTATCACGAGCATCGATAAGTCCGCAAAACTTCGTTTTGAAACCTCAACACAACACTGCACAGAGCACATGAGCACATGAGCATAAGAAAGGTAGACACAACTTGCATGACATATCTATCCATGTCTATCCATATATAGACGTTAGTCACGACAAATACCTACGACCTGCCCGCCTATCATACCGATAAACCCTGACTAAGGTGCCCTCTTTGTTCCTTCTGTATCTCGCCTGCACAGCCAATTCGCCTCGAGTAGTCATCAAGCGCTTGAGTGACCCCGCATGGGCAACGTCTTCAAGATTATCAGTTTCTCTAGATCTGCCAGTGAATCGATACCGCACCAAACCACCTTGAGATCGCCTGAATTCTTTTAACTCCTCGCGAATGCCACCCCGCAACGAGCCGGTGTAGTATGCTGAAGGAAAGGGGCGAACGGGAAGAGCTGTGGTTTGAAGAACGGTTAGATCTTGCGCGATCAGGTCAGGTGGGCCTTCGTTCGTGTTCTCCTTTGATGCTGCAATAGCATCGTAACGGCAAGCAGATGGAAGGTCCTCAAAGCTTGAATCTGAAGTCGTGTGATTACAACCGAGGGTGTGGCTCTGAGAGGCTTGGTCTTGGTGATTGAATGTATTTCGAGAAGCGAGAGCCCCATCTTCTGCCATGGTCAGCGCATTGTCCGCTGATGTATCGAATTGCGGGGACATGCTAAAAGCATCAGCCAATGAGCTTAAAGCGTCAATCTCTCCTTCATCAGGAGCAGCGATGGCAACTTGTCGTCGTCGCAAAATCTGTCCCTGACGAGATTTTCTTCTCCATTCCTCTTTCATGTCTCGTTCTACTTGAGGATTGATCCCTTGTCTCCGCAAGTACGATTCCCTTGACATCAAAAATCTGTGCACTTTGCCTCGCCACAAGTAAATCTTCGTGTCTAGCTGATCTGCCACCTCTTCGCCCTCCAAGCGACGGACGATATTGAGAATGAATTTGACACGAGCAGTATTCACCCACTCGTACTGCTCAAGAGGTCGAATTATGGCAGCTCGGACAAGAGCTCGAGCCATCAGTGGCCGTACTGGTGATTGTCGGGTGACAAGATATCGGTAGGCGCGATATACGTTGCGAAATACCTGCCGGTTGCGGAGCTGTTTGAATCCTCTTCCCTCCGAAAATGTGCGAACATTCTGCGATCGAGAGAATGCATCAGCAACTACGTGTACCAGTGTGTTCCTAGTGTGATGCAAGATGTTCTTCGGTCTGTCGCGAAGATGGAGTGGCACCGAATTCGTAGGATCTCTGTGATTCAACAAGGCCAAAATCTTATGCGCAGAGGCTCCTCCCTCTGTAATGAGATTGGGAAGGAGTTCTGGATTACTGCCAATCCAAAGCCTCGCTCTGGTATACAGCGCCAATGCCGCCCGCGAATCTGTCCGCGCAAGAGTGCGCAATATACCCCCGAGTGCTTCGGGAATGATACGTATCTGTGCATATCTCCAAGTCTTGATTAGCCAGAAAACACCGTCAATCCCGTAAAGACTGTGGCAAAAGTCGGCTACGGTCGTCATCGGAGACTCGTAGTCAAATCCACGTCGTGCGAGGGCAATGATGATGTCTGCGAAGTGGTCCGTGGGTCGAGTAAACTCACTCGAACGCAAGTCAGTATTTGGTATCAACCTGAGGTCGCGTTGAATGGCAACATTGTCTGCTGCCGACCAGCTTGATGAACATAAGCGCGGAAGCCACGCCTGGGCGATGACACTCGATGAAAACGCCGCAGTCTGCGTCTCGAAGAATTGGATTAAGTCGCATGGCGCAAGGTGTTCAGAAATCATGGCAAAGAAGTGGTCTAGCTGTCGCGGATCTCTCTCGCGCGCGGGCAGTGCACTTGCACTAGCCTTTGCGTCCATGATTAAGGAGAGCCAGGTACTGATCAGCGAGTGCCACTGCGAAATTTCGGAACCATCTGCAGGCTTCTGCTGCAAAAGACGGGCCGTGGCTGCGAGTAGGAAGTGTTTTTGTTTCTTGATACGTCCGATCAGCGAGATAATTTCGATTAGAGTCGCTCGATCGATATCTTCTACTGCGCTCGGAAGCCCAGCATGGATAGAGTTCATCCAGTAAGCAAGGTGATGGCCAAGATCACGCGTCTCGGCTGTCCCAGAGCCATCCATCGGAAAAGCAAGCCGATAAAGCTGGAGTTTGAGATTTCCAGAGCCTTCTACGATATGCTTGAGATTGAGCCTCAGGAGTAATCGTCGCGCACAGAGTGACCAATCTGGCACGACTCTACATTCCTTCATTCCTCTCCAGATATCTTGAATTGTTGCCAAATCCAGTTTCGGCAAGACATCAAGTATATCCAGTAATTCAGGGGGCTGCACCATGCCCAAATACAGTAGCTGCGATAGTGTGGTGTAAAATCCTCGCGAGATGCGCAAGCCATTGGCCTGACGATCAGCAATGAACTCCATCGCATTGTGAGCTTGCGGCAGATTTAGAACAGGGTCTTTCAAATATGCCAGCAGCTCAGTATCGGGCACTCCGTTCGCCAGCAATTGTTTGTATGCACACCGGCTGTACTCCGCAGGATTCATCAATTCGCTTTCCCTAGCCTCCTTAGCGAGTGTCCTAGCTTCAGCCAAGTTGTGTAGATTCTTCAGCCTGATTTCGAATGACAATTGCCCTTTGATTTTGACTTTTGTACTATCTGACTGTGCAAGATACTTCTGGATCTTCTCCTCCCGCGCTCTTTGTGCCTCTTGAATCTGCAGGCGATGCATAATGCTGGTCCAGGTCTCCATTACCGTTAGAGGCGGTTCTTGTTCTGCATAAAATTAGCCAATCGGTCAGCTGTGACCCAACAGACGAATGTATACCTTGAATATGGTTTCCATTTTTCTTTCCCATGGGAGCATGCCAATTGAGCTGATCTCTTGTCGGAGGACCGCTACTGAAGAGAACACCAACATCGAACGCTTCCGGACCACCCATATTTACAAGACCTGCCATCCTCCTCTTCGACAACCTCCTCTGTGCTTCCAATGGGCCGGGAACACTGCTCCCATATCGCTTCGCTGTGCGCGACACGCGGAGGAAGCGGTCGAAGGCATTATCGAGGACTTCGTCGGTAATCCATAGTGGAGAGAGATTGCCGGCAGAGATGGACCGCGCGACGTGTCGGCACGACTGATGTCTGGAGGGCATACAGTGTGGTCGTCATTCAATTGCGTGCGGCAGGTTCACTGTAGAGCTTGAATCCGAAGTTGGTGGAGTTGTGAGCGTCTAAGGGAGCCACCCAGTGACTACGGAGATACCTAAGCTAGGACACACCAACTAGTAGTAACAGTCTTCTCAACCTCTTCAACGACCTCGATAATCTATCTCACCATATTTCGCTACTAGTACTTTCTTTCGTTCGGTACAACTAACTTACACACCCGCTAGTCAACTGGAGTAGCCAAAGGCATCTATCAGCAATGCTACCACACGAGTCTCATCGATGCTGAGATGGATGTACCGTGGCAATCATTTGTATTCCGTGAGACATCAATCACGAAATCTTCTTGGAAGCGTCGAAATCTAGACCATCAGAGATTGCCAGTGAGCTGAAACCGGCATTGTCTACAACTTTACTATCAACAAGCAGTTGAACCAGCTGCAATTTTACATGTATAATCCTTGTAATGACCTTCTTGGCCTCTATTCATGCTCGTATTCCACCCCCGTTGTTCCTCCCATCTCAAATCCGAGACTTCACAACCTCCTGCTTTGTCCTCGGCCTTCATTGTTATCGTCGATTTCAGGCTCATGTTGTCTGGAAGCTGGTCTGGCTCAACATGGTCAACAGTTCGGATGCGCGCGCCGAGCTCGATGTGAAGTCTGATGGGCCAATTCCAGCGTTTCCCGTGGAGCATATCGGTGAACCTGCAGCATTTATGATTGATCATCAGGCGGAAGCGAGTTTGGTGCGTAAGTTGGACATGTTCATCATTCCTATTGTGATGCTGCTGTATCTTTTTAGCTTTCTGGACAGGCAAGTGGGCGATTTGCGAACACTCCATTATCTTAGCTAATGAGATCGCAGAGTCAACATTGGCAACGCCCGGTACGCGAGTTTGCTCATTGGACTGGACTTCTAGTTAACACATTTAGTTTGTATGGCATGGAAGCGGATCTTGGCCTCCAAGGCAACCAATACCAGGTCGCCGTGTCACTTCTATTCATAACATACATTCTCAGCGAGCTGCCTTCCAACTTGGTTCTTAAAAGGTTTCGTCCTTCACGATGGATAGCGTTGCTCAGCATATGCTGGGGAATAGTATGCACCATCGACACCCCTCTATCAGCACGCGTTAACGCTTTTTGTAGATTGCCACTTTGACGGGCATCGTCCAAAGCTATGCCGGTCTCATCGTGTGCCGTCTTCTCCTGGGATTATTTGAGGGAGGTGCGTCACTATCAAGACCCGCCAACACCACGAATACTGATGCACAACCCAGGACTTTTTCCTGGAATGGTCCTTTATCTCACCATGTTCTACACGAAGAATGAACTCGCTTTGAGAGTAGGCTATCTCTTCGTAAGTGCCGCAATCGCAGGTGCATGTGGCGGGCTCCTTGCCTTCGCCATCGGACACATGTCTGGTGTGGCGGGACAATCCGGTTGGAGGTGGATTATGATTCTCGAAGGTGAAATCAAACCAACAATAAATTTAAGCCAATAATTAACAACATTAGGCATACCATCATGTCTTTTCGGAATCGCAACGTGGTTCATTCTGGCAGACTCTCCAGAAACAGCCTACTATCTCACGGCAGAAGAGAAACAGCTGATGATCACCCGTCGAAGTCGCGAGCTGGGTCAGACAGCATCTGCCCAGAAGTTCCACATTGAAGACTTTCACCACGGTCTCAAAGATTGGAAAATTTGGGCATTCTGTACAGCTCAATTCGGAGTTAATACGATGCTTTATGGTTTTAGCACTTTCTTGCCCACAATCATTAAAGGAATTAACCGGAAGTGGTCTTCACCTATTGTCCAAGTTTTGACGATTCCATGCTACGCTCTCGGAGCTATCACTTACCTCGTTGTGTCCTGGTTCTCCGACCGCTACCAGAGGCGCGGTGCCCCGACCGTCGCTTTCGCATTGGTAAGTGTTCTTGGATATGCTATGCTCTTGAGCGATAGTGGCAACGGCGTTCGCTATGCTGGCTGCTTCTTTGTTGCTATGGGCCTTTACGTTTGTGTTGGCATACCATTAGCCTGGCTGCCGGACAACAACCCACGGTATGGTAAGAGGACTACCGCTACAGGGTTGCAGATTACGATCGGAAATTGCTCTGGTATTATGGCACCTTTTGTAAGTACACGATAGCTTCCATACACATCTTCTGATATTTTGCTCCCCGTGCTAATTCATCAGCTCTACCCGTCGAAAGAAGGTCCTCACTACATTCGAGGACATGCTGTAACGCTTAGTCTCGTTGCAACGGCTGCTATTCTTTATGGGCTCATGTTTACCTACTTCACCAACACCAACAAAAAACGCATGCGAGGAGATGAGGATGATAAAATTGCTGGGCTGAGTGATGAACAAATCCAAGAGCTTGGTGATCGAAGTCCTAGATTCATATATGCGACTTGAGCAAGGAACATTGGATTGGAAGCACTTGCAATACAAAATGTGTACTATATCATCTCGCTGCGAAAAAAAGGTTGGAAAGAAATCACTCTCCAGCCATCCGAACACCTCAAGGAATCGTTACATGGATTCTCGCATTTTGACCTCGTCGAATAAGAAATCAGCTGACACCACCCCAACGCCTCGTCACTGTATCTAAGCGTATTTGTCCTATTCACGGGGTCGTAATCCAATCTCTGGACATAATCGCTGAAACTCAGCCTTTACTGATATTCATTTTCTCGCGCCATTCCTCCTTTTCCTTTCTCATCTATCCTCAGGCTCCCTTTAACATCTCATAATCCTAGCATGTCCGGTCTAGATATGGGAATCAAAGCAGCCATTTACTCAAATTTCCCAAATATAACCCCCAAAGTCATTCGACCTCTCAGTCCAAAGACCCGAATGTCTCCTCCGCTAAATACTAGGTACTAAGGTGGGAAAAATGACGTACCACGTGATATAGAAGAAGATACAAAAAGCCCCTCTCATTTTCGGCGAAACCAAGAGTGCAAATTCGAACTATGCCGGGCCATGTTAGGAGCTTAGGACCCTAGGATCTTCTTGCGCCCTAGACTTTCAAAGAGATTGGCGAGGTGGAACTGGACTTTTACTCTCTTGTCGAAAAGAAAAGGCATCGTATTCGATTGTTGACTTTTTACTAAAAGATGAAGATGGTTATCCTTATCATTATCGGTATCATTATTATTATTGTTTTCTTCGATGATCCAATACTCTATTTAATTACTAATGACTATCTTCACTCTTTACAAACTTATTTGAAAAATATCCAATAGCTTTACGAGACTTTCTGCCGGCCACACGCGCAGCGAGCTTCTCCGCCAGTGAGGCCTTAATTCTTCATGTTGTTGATCACGGTATGATTGGAAATGCAGGATCTTTATACCATCCACTATTTGGCTACGACCTTCGATCCAATTTCCTACTTTAAAAAGAACAACGAGCTGGAATGCTGCAGCCGCAAAATGTCGATATCGTCCGAGCTTGAATCACGTAGAAGAGCAACGTATCCAACGCGTATAGAAGCAGCAAACATTACGAATCTGAATCTCCATGGACATAGCAGACGGTTCTCAAAAGGATAGGAAGAGAGCGTAGTAGGAAAGCGTGATCGTAACAATTTCATTTCCCTTTCGATCGTCTATATTATGTAAACATTTCCCCCTAATTTCTCCGCTCAATGGTTTAGATTATCGAGGCTGCTTACTTACTTACTTACTTACTTACTTACTGATATACCATCCTTCTCTCTAGATCCAATAGCTAGACACGGCCTTATCGAAGCCAGTCAGTCTCGAGGAAAGCCGCCCGTACCAAACGAAGACGGTAGATACTATAGTAGGCGCGTTGTCATCGGAATTTCCATTACCGTACGCAAGCCTAGATGTCTTTTTGGTAATAATGGATATCTAATACTATTTATCTCCATTGTAAACTCAAAAACTTGGTGGGAGAAGCGATGAAGATAATCACTAGTATATCAACGTCTTAATAACTCTCAGCTATGATTTCATTCATATCAGAGATAAGTATATTATTTACATCTCACCCAACACATAGATTACCCGCGAAAGTAAGAGCGCAGGCGACCACTCCCCATAGGCCATCGTCGTACAGACTCTTCCCTGCTATCTAAATATTTCTGTTTCGGATATCTGTTTTTGTATCCGCGCCCTGCCTAGATCCTTTCACGAACAGCGCAAAGCTGAATACGAGCCGAGCGGGCTGGAGGGAGAGTAGATCACTATCTTATATACAACCTTATTGTGGAATGCGACGTGCTCCGAAATCCTCGAAACGGATAGCGAGTTTGGGTCTCTCTTCCTGTTGAAGTGGTACCTGTGGTAAATATTGGGTGAATCTTTGGGTTAGGTACCTGACAGTATCAGCGCAGCAACTGAACAACCGTTTTGCTGATGAAGTTTTCCATTATCAATGGAGGTTTGGAGTCTACTCTTGATCTTCGGATTACATAGAAGCACTACAGATTGTGAAGATAGTCCGATTAAGAGGCCGGTCCAAACATACTGCAAACATAATCATGGGTTTGTGAGGACGGGAAAACGCCATGTTCTCTTATCAATTGATTTTTGCTCATTGTCTCCTCGTTTCTTGTGATATGCCCTGGGTTTATAGCAATCAGCACAGCAACCGGTAGAAGTGAGAACGTCGCGTTCAAGCACTCATCGTTAGTATTCCGTGAATTTACCAGTTCTCAGCCCTTCAAGTTGCATCTTCTGTATATCTGACATTCTCAGCTCAAGATCATCCGTTGATAGATATCTAGCGATGGACACTCGATACTCACCAGGATCTTGTCTTTCGATCTCAAGATAAAGGCTGGAACTGGATAGTTACCTTCATGAACTCTCAGTTTAAAATCGTCCCAAAGTCTCATATCGTCCTTATCTCCCAGATATTTGATCAAGTAGTGATGCCGCATCCTTCTTCGCTCCTTTGCGCATGTTCGGTCTCTTCGGTGGTGCAGGGATTCCTGGCGCCATGTCTTCCTCGTGTGCTTTTCGTTTGTTCTTGGATTTCCATTCGGGATCTGGTACAAGCGTGACCTTCAGCATGCCGTCTGGGCTGGGCTTGGGACCAAATCGAACTTTGAGAAGTGGGCGACCTAAGTTCTGCTCTTCTTCGAAAGCGTTATCTTCTCCCAGCTTCCAGCCATATCCTTCAAAACTCTTCGCACTCGTGATAGCTTTTCCACTCCACTGAACGACTGCAAGAGAGCTGATCTTTATCAGCTCAAGGAGTGATGCCAGACTGAGAGAATCTTGATCAATCAGACCAAGAACTTGTAAGCGGGAGAGAGCTCCGGCAAGAACAGAGCGGTGCGCCCATGCCCTGACAACCTGATCAACAAGAGATCCGCCATAAGAACCATGAATCTTGAGGACGGCAAGGTTATCGAGGGTAGCAAGCTGCACCCACTGACCACGACTGATCTCCGTGCTGGGCTCGTCTGTCTCAAAAGTCTCTCTGTCGAAACCTGGATCGGGACGATTACTTTCCTTCGAGACCAGCGAAAGAGACGTCAAAAATAAGCCTCCAGGTGACCCAATTGCTCCAGGTATCAAATCGAATAGAACTTCCGTCTCCGTAATCGGAACCGCGACGTGAACATCGCCGGTCCAAGGATATTCATCGCTGTAAGCAGTTGCGAAATGCTTCCAAAGGGCCACACTTAGGAGGTTGCTGCAGTAATCATGTCAGCAAACGCTTACCCAGCCCAAAGTCAATATCGATAGTTTCCCTCGCAAGACATGTCTGCAATATGCCAAAAAATAATCAACATCACACTCAATCATCCCCATCGAAACCACAACCGCTCCCTCTTAAACCTCCCATCAACATCCCCTCCAAACACACCAAGAAACCGTCACCCTACCGCTCACTCATCCCATCCCCATCCCCAAAAAGCCAAAAACAAAACAGAAACTCACTTCTTCATCAAAACACCGAGAATTCTCTTCCCAATCCCCCATTCGAGTTCTCCGAGACCCGAAGCATGACTTTCTTTCTCATCTTCCCCCCTCTCCATCCCCTCTACACCCAACCCCGTCCCCAAACCCACGCCCCTCCTCCCCCACACAAACGCCCTAACAACCATATCCTCCAACCTCCCCGCCCCAACCCCATTCAAAAACACACCCCTCTCAAACCCCCGATCAGACCCTCTACAATGCTCAAGCCATTTCCGTGCCTTCTCCCTCGTTGTAAGTTTAGAAGTCTTAGATCGTTGCATCTCAAGAGATTGCTCGGAAGGAAAAGATACGATAGATCTCGATATCGACTTTGATTTCAATTTGAAGGGGTAGGATGGGGTTGATAAGCGCTAGAGTGTGCCTGCAAATTGGCGCTCAGCGATGACCTGGGAAGGGTTTCGATGGCATGATGGCCGTGGTCGGTTGGAATGAGAGGAATGCGTTGATTCTGGTCTCTTGTCGGGTTACTTGCGATTGAGAGGATGTAGGATGGAAAGAAATAGAGAAGAAAACAACTTAGTAAGTAAGGTCGAAGCTCAATCACGTGCATACCCCATAGCGGAACTACTACCAACCATCAGCTCTCCTTGGGGCGACAAATAGTGCGATAGCGTTTAGAAGAGGACCTCTGAAATCACCCAAATACATTCACTCAGCTCAGCCGAGAAGGGTCAGCCATGCGCTACCCTATATAAAACTAATAGTATTGATATCATCATAAGATCACACTTCCTCGAAGTGCTCTCTTCTATCCCATTCCTTTCTCCAGAAATCTCAGAAAACCCGTATAACGCCGCCCTGCCAGCATGAAATATGGTTTAAGAGCAGCAGAGCCATCGTGAAGATATGGGAATCCATGCGCGTTTCGATACACCGTCCCAATGCCGCTCTCGTTCTCAAATCTCCACCACAAAGCAGACCTATAAATCGCATAACATAACACATAACGCCCTGGGTATGCCGTCGTTCGTACGTCCTCAAAGTTTACCATGCCTTGCTTTGAAGATCGAGACTTTGTCATCATAAAATAAGATCTCCCTCAGCTTCAGCTTGTTTCCTCGCTTGCCACCATGGACCTCATCGAAAAATTCATCGTCTTCGCTGTCTTCGTCGTCACCTCCTAGACCCAAGTCATCGAGATCATCATCGAGGCCATCGTCTTCTTCCACGACGTCATCGCCATCGTCATCAATGTCACCTTCATCGTCGTCGGTGATATCGCCTTCGACAAGAGCAGCATACCCAGCGGCACCTGAGGTGCCGTCGGCATGGTATTCGCCGTAATCGTATTGCGTTGGCTTAGACTCAAGAATCTCGAAGCACTTTGCACCAATGCCCATATAGCAAAGTTCGATTTCTGACTTGAGAGTAACGATGTCCACAACTTGGAGGGCAAGGTCGCGGACATCCAAATTGGCGCCATGGGGATGATCAGCGATCTGTGGAATGTACAAAGATCGGACATGAGCAATATTGGGAAGTCGTTGCAGGAAAGTATGCTAGAGATGATAATTAGTCGAGTTCGAACGTGTCATATGTATATAGTGGACCTACCCAATCTCGGTAATCGATGGAGACGCCGAGCTCGCGCAGACCAGACATGCGTCCACTGGTCACGTAAGTGATGATCTCAGTCGTGAGCATCCAGCGTCTCCACCGGGTTGAGCCTGTGAAGGGATCATCGCCCTTTTCTCCGCTATCAATCATCAATTTCTTGAGACTGGCACGGTGGCGACGAATTGGACCGCGATATATCTGATCGATTGTAACTGCTGAGCTGTAGGACCGAGCTTCTTGCAGGAAGAGGACCTCGAGACTGTTGGGCGCGAGCGTTTCTTTGAGGAAAGCAATCAAGGATGGGGAAACAGTGTTGGTGTGGATCTTCTTCAAGTTGAGACCATATTCCAGCCGAACCTTCCCGCCTGCTTTGGCTTGTTGGACGGAGTTGTAAGGGCTGGTCGGCGAGTAGCTACGGCGTAAGACCTTCCATAGTTGCTCATGATCTTGGCAGTGGAGAACAGTTAAGCTGGTCAGCATTGACCAGTCGAAGGCTTTTTGCAAGATCTGAACAGAAAGTGGAACGCGCTCTAACTCCAGGGTCTCCAACTTCAATTGACCATTAAGGTATGGTCCGTGCTTTCGCGAGGAGCGGAGAGGTATCGGCCTGCCTGTAATCCATGGGCTAGTCGCCGTTGACGTCGGTTCAGGTCTAGGAGCAGTGTCTACGGGTGCTGACGAGGGTGCTACTGGCGTGGGTTCCGAAAGTGCGCTGGCTTCCTTGGGCTCTTCAGTATTTGCGGCAGAGTCCTCATCTGCATCATCTTCTTCATCCACTGGCGTCACCTCTGCGGCCAACGGCTGCAGTGTGGCAGCCTCCTGTGCTAGCGGAGCACCTGGTAGTATTGGAGGCGAGGCGCTGTTGTCGACCGAATTCCGGATGGATCGGCTACCGGAAGGAGAATGCCTGGCCGTATCGGCATTATGTTTTATATTGTAGACACGACCCAGCAGAATGCCGAGTACACCACCCAGTCTCTTCTCGCCCAGTCTGCTCTCCAACGGACGTGTGGTGCTGTAATCGACCTGTTGTAGAGTGTCACCATCCCATACCAAATTCCAATCTCTTCTCTCTGCCTGCCTCGCGATTCCGATTCTGAGTTCTCTAAGCTTGTGTTGTGACCGCGCAATTAGTATGCTCATCTCATCAAGATACGGGAGTTCGTCAATATCGAGAACGCTGAGGCTCTTCAATGCTGGCAAAACAGAGAAAGTAGGATGCTCCACGCGATCTACAGCTTGCATTCCAGACACAGACTGCTGCGTGCCCATGTTAATCGCAGCCATGACTGGATTGCTGTTCACAGCGGGAGGAGGTATATTGTTGATCGGAGGTGGAGGAACAGGTCCAAGATTGCCATCAGGATTGTCCAATTGCGCATTGTCGTGCCATCGAATCCAGACTCGATCAAGACGACATTCCTGACCATCACCCCTACCCGCGAGGGACGAGAGTGCAAGCCAGACGTCTCTCAACACACCTGTAGGCATGTCCCAGATGAAGGTTTCAAGGATGCGCATGCGGCTCACAGCTAGTGCGACCAGCGTTCCAAGCATTTTGCCCCCTTCTTTCGAAATAAGATATTCCTGGACCCAATCTCGAGGACCATTTCCGAGGGAGAACTTCTTGGTGTAGCGAGCGTAGTAGTTTCCTCTCCTTCGACGTGCGACTCGATACGGATCTAGATCTGTCTCTAGATGTGTGTTGCCTGAACGATCGCATTGCCACGGAGCCTCTCCGAAATTCTCCTCAGCCATCACCAATGTTGCAAGTCCGTAGGTCAGAGCATCCACGCCAGTCCGCTGCACGGAGGTCGAGGTGTCGTCCGGCCATACGATGTCGAAACGAGAGTAAATGTGCGGGATAGTGAGCGCATGGAAGATGGAATGGCATAGCGATAGTGAGGTGAGATCGTTGGTATGTGGTAGCTGTGAGAAGTCAGTTTCAGGCCATGTCGAAGTCCAATCTGGACGCACCTTTTCAATGATTTCCTTGAGAATATCGACAGGCATATCTAGGAGTTGAAGAGGTCGCTTCTTCTCAGCTACAGCGGTCCATTCCTTCTCCTTCCCCTTGAGTGATCGCAAAAGAGCAGTCTTCTCGGACATGGTCGGACCTGTTCTGGGAGTCGGGGATAGCAGTGACGAAGATTGAGGAGTTTCCATGTTGTGAATGGCGGCTGGTGACTGGCGGAGGAACGACTGAGGAGACGAGTGTTCAGACTGGTCCTGGGCATCTTGGATGGAGAAGTCGTCGCCCTGAGTGGCATCGTGAGTTTGGTCCATGGCTCGCCGTTATTGGGGACGTCGGGCCATGTAATAGCCCCTAATGGAGTGACGGTTCCCGAGCAGAGGCAGACGTCGGCGCCGTGTTGAGTCGGTGCAAGAGAGTGAGTGGAGAGACTTTGCTTGGAGTGCCTGAGGGTGGAAGACTCGTTGTCGTTGGGGGGGCCGGCCGATGAGGTGGTTGGTAGGTAGATGATGCGACGGCAGGGCATGAAACAATTCACCAATAGAAACTCGGCCAGGTCACTCGAGACTTTCTAGCTTCTATGTGGGAACACGAGTGGAAATCGCCTCAGCAGTCCCGCACCATTATTCCCGTATATACATCTACCTTGAGTTCGCGATTGATTATCACATCACGTGCGTGTATAGTTGATTGATTCAATTGCTTTTTCGAAGTCGCGACGAGAGCAAACCACTCATTCCACCACGCCTTTTTATATTGATGGGCTGGGATGGCTGAGATTCATCGACAACGACAATGACCATGCTCAGGCTCATGGAGAATTCCATCTTCTCCTCGGTCTTCCCGGCCGCCGCGGCTCTGGATCACACAACACCAACGCCTGTTGCAACTCCTGATCTGGCCTTCTCAGGCGCCGGGGCCAGTTTTGGTGCTCTCACCAGTCCAAGCAGGCATGGACACTCCATGTCTGCTGCTCAGTTGCACGTCAAGCGGAATATTGCCTGGAGTACTGCCACAAGATTTCTGAGCCTGAGCAATCTGACAGGAGACGAGTTAAATGCTGCATGTAAACATGGCCGACCGCAAAGAAAGAAATCGAGGGAAGCTGAGGAAGCCATTGATTTTCTTCTTTCTGGAAACGGCTCTTATGGAGAGACTGATGCGGACTGGAACTTGGTGAGCAAAGCAACGGAGCGACCATGTCAGCAAGCAAGGCTGATTGGGGCAGATCCAATGGTATACTCTCGAAGTCAGAAGCCACTTTCTAGAACAAATATCTCCAGCTATGGAACGCGCTTGGTCACAGGTAACGACAATCTCATGGCATGACTGAGACTCACAGCTCACTGATCAAGGAAATACTCTGCAGCCAAGCGATGGATGCGTTAAAGGAGACTGCCCAACGACTCGCGGTGCTTCAGTCTGTTTACTCCTTCTTGTTTGCTGAGCATGTTCTTCCTGTCTTATTGCAAAAGAAGAATCTCGCTGCTCGAGATGAGTTTAGCAGACAGTCAGCGACGGATCATATCCAGCGCATACTGTTCAAGTTTCAACGGAAGCTGCACGCTCTGTATATTCACGCGCTTCCGGTCGAGCGACTAACCCAGACAATGAGCCATGTCATGTTTGAAGCTGCATCTAGAATGTTCCAGCTGCAGATGGAGCCAGAAGTACCGGTTGCATTGTCACCATCTAACCAACGACTGGGACGACTGTCTGCTACCGAGAAGGAGCTCATGGCCGTCTTGGAGTCTTTACAACGAGTTGGACTGGGTGATAATCTTGGTCAGAGAGCGTTTGCACATGCAATGAATAAGCTTATGGGCGACTTCATCATAAGTCACTGGATGAAAGTTGATTGGGAACAACAGTCTTCGGTGACACACAAATTGCGACGCTGGATTAATCATGGATTCTCTCCATTCTGCAGAAGCGTTGTGACCTGCTTGGGTGGAACGCCCCCGGACGCGTTGAAACTCACAGACCCAGATGTGCCTCAATATCTGCAGATGGCAATTGCGCGACTCGGCCGTGCTCGGATCGAGAATCTTTTTGACTATATCGTGCAATGGGATATCTCTCTCGGTGCTGTTCTGGACATCAAAGAACACATCACTACGCCAGAAGCGCGTCTATATTTGACCAACCACTTTTCGAATCAAGTCGCCCGTCGTCTTCTCCACGCGGGAGCCACGACCACACATATTCTCAACATCTACATCTCTATCATTCGCGCCTTCAATGAGCTGGACTCTAAGGGTGTGCTTCTCGACCGTGTTGCCCGACCGATACGTCGCTACTTACGTGATCGCGATGACACTGCTCGCATCATCGTTTCGAGTCTTCTTTTTGACGTGGAGGACGACAACGGGAATCTGTTCGACCCTGGAGGCGAGATCTCCGTGGAGATCGCCAAAGAAATGAACAAGCCCATCACAGACCTAGACGAGCATGATTACGACATGGACTGGGACAACATGGCCTGGACGCCTGATCCCATCGATGCAGGACCAGATTACAAAGCTTCCAAGACACAAGATGTCACGACTGCTTTACTGAGTCTATACGATAAAGAGGAGTTTACCAACGAGTTGAAGACTATCCTTGGAGACCATCTCCTACGCAACGAAGAAGAATCACACTTTGAGAAAGAAGAACGCTTGTTGGAACTTTTCAAACACCGTTTAGGTGACGACAAACTCCAAGCCTGCGAAGTCATGCTCCGAGACGTCCAAACTTCGAAATCGATGAACAAGCATATCCATCAAGACCCGACCTACACCGAAGCCGAGACCGAACGCGAAGGCATGAAACTGAACACGCAAGTTCTCTCCCGCTTCTTTTGGCCAAGTCTTCGAGATGACAATTTTGTCGTCCCAGCTCCTATCAAAGTATTGCAATCACAATACGAGAAAGTATTTGAATCAATCAAGGACATGCGGAAATTGGATTGGTTGCCTGCTCTTGGGAGGGTGACTGTTGAACTCGAATTTGATGATCGTAAGGTTGAGGAGGTTGTGCCGACCTGGACAGCAAGTGTTATTTACGCTTTCAACTCAGACGATGGCGATGGAGGCAAGGCAAAGTCAATTGAGCAGTTGTGTGAACGGCTTGAGATGGAAGAGCCATTAGTACGCAACGCATTGGTTTTCTGGGTCGGCAAGCAGGTTCTGCAAGAAGTCGCTGGTTTGCCTGATACTTTCGAAGTCTTGGAAATACTTCCGACTGCGACATCAACGGGCGATGATGGCGGTGCACAGGCTGCGCAACAGGCTGCTATTCTTGACGCGGCGTCAGGCGCTAGCGGCGTATCTGCTATCAAATCGCAGGCGGATATTTTGGAGGAGAATGCGGAGCTTTACAAGAACTTTATCTTGGGTATGCTTACGAACGGTGGTAATATGCCTGTTCCTCGCATTGAGATGATGCTTAAGATGATGTTACCTGGTGGTTTCCCGTTCGGCGCTGAGGAGATTAGAGGGATTTTGGAGGGAATGGAGGGAGAGGGTCAAGTTGCTGGACAAGGCGATGTTTGGGGAGTCAAGAAGGAGTAGGCTTTCGTTGATGTTCTTCCTTGTTCTGTTTCAGTCGTTTTGAGACTGTAGGTAGCGTTTAGCGATGCATATATCCGGAGTAAGGCCCCCTAACATGGATTAATGTTTTGACGGGTTTCTCCGCCAAAGGGGTGCGTATCGAACAGGATGGGATCATCTACCAAATCGATTCCAACTGTGGTCTGGTTTGATAACACCACCAAATAACAATATTTCCCAGATTGCCCAGAACCATCATAAACAGCTGGGAACCCAACCCAACCCCTATGGAACCGCGGCGCCTTCTTCACTCACATCTTCAACCCTCCCATCTTCCACACCACGATTCCAGATTCATGACTAACGACTTTCCATCTCATTCACATACTCACCTTGTATCAGAACGCTTCCTTAGGGTTTAATCGGCTCTTAGTATGACTTTTATGGGTGATGATTAGGTTGGTTAGGTTGAGTGAGAGAGGGTAATTCATAATGAGTTGAGATCTCTCCCCCTATTCATCCCATCGGATCAACATCGGGTATAAGCAAGCACTGCAGTTCTCGAACATACATCTTGATCCACATTAACACCGGGCAGTATTCTCGTCATTGGGTACTTTTTCCTTCTCGACAATCGGTATTTGGGATTTTAGGGAGTGGAATTATGGGGGTTTGAGGTGAGGGTTTGTGCAGGGAGCTATAGTTACTCGGACTGGGATTTTATTGACTTTGCTGTTGGGAATTTGGATTTCTGAGGTGAATGTGGGTTTATTTTATTGATGGGGTGGAAATTTTGAGGTGCCGATGTTAGGTATTGTATTTTTATATCTCTCATACTCATTTATTTTGTTCTTTAGTTACGTTTCCAGAATCTTCTTCATCTTGAACAAGTCTTAATTATGCTTTTTACCTTTTCATGATAGCAAAATTCCTGGATTCATCGAATCAATATGAGCACTTCCTTTTAGAAAGAAATGGTAAATCAAATATCATATCCCACCTCAAGTACTACTTCAAAAACAGAACAAGACAAAACCTATCCAGAAACGAGCAAAGACTCCATCCCATACACAGCCTCAAGGTTAATTTGAACAAACTCGCGATTCCCGACCCCACCACTTCTACTTCTTGAAAATGTCCGGAAATCATTGCGGTGTTGACTGTGTTACCACACCTCTACCACACGTCATGGTATATAGGGAAGTAAACAATATAAGAGCCGGTGATACCCACATAATAAGAACGAATGACGAACCAATGACCCGGAAACCATGACAACGATAATGGAGGTACATGATTTTTCGAGATCTCTTCCTCACCTCTCTTCTCTTTTCCCACCCGCCGATACCTTACAACAACAATTGCCTGGACATTTCAGAGTCGGTGCAGTGAGAGGAAGGCTCGATTGAAGATTCTGATTGAACGTCGGTTATTTCATACACATCAAAGCGATATCTGCGGTTGAAGAAAGGAAGGCATTGGTGAGATGTCTAACTCACCTACCAATAATCAAGGTATGTTGTAACCCGTCCTCTCTCTCCACTTCAATACCATACACCACCTAGACACTATCCCCTCAATCACTCCATCACACCATATCATACCAGCATCATCCCCGTCCTTGACACCACTCCGAAGCCAAACCCAAGGCCATATTCCCACCCTAACACAAGTCCATATTCCCACCCTAACTATCGTAGGCCCCTCGCGCGACGAAGACGACATATCAAGCTACCTCCGCGCAAACCGCTCCAAACAAAAAGCCCTCCGCCGCGCCAATCCCAAAAAATCAGCCGATCAATATCAAGCCGTCACGTTGGCGCAGCAGGAAGCCCAACGAGCGCGAGAGAGACAAGAAGAACGCGCTAGATTGCAAAGTGAGGCTAGGGAGAAATTGGTGAATTCGGTCAAGGAGAAGGGTGAGGAAGAGAGATATTTGGGAAGGGAGAAGGGAGCAGGTGAGGCAGAGAAAGAAGTTGAGGGGGTTGTGAGAGGGGAAGGGGAAGAAGAGATGCATCATGATAGCCCAAACTGGTCTAATGAAGATATGAATGAGGATAAGATGGGAGAAGAATCTGTTGATGCGGGTGCGGGTGCCATGGAAATGGAAGTGGAAGAGGGAAATGATGGGAGTTTGTTCTGTCCGATGGGCTCGTCGCCTATCCAAGGACCAAACCAGTTTATCCCGCAAGGTCAGACATTCCAACCATATCATCAAGGTCAGACATTTCAAGCTTTCCAGCAGGGTCAGTCAATCCAAGACAGGCACCAAGGACAGTCAGGATATCCAGTCCAGCAAGGTCGCTCACTTCAACCAGGCCATATCGCGCCTATGGCTCCAATGCAATCGACAAGCCGTCGCTCAGTCGGTCCAGGGGAGACATTGCGTCGGTACTCTGTCCAACGCGACGATAACGCGCGACAATTCGATAACCGATACCAAGATGGTAACGCGGGCAATTTCGACGCGATGAGGGAGGATACGCCATATGGCCGGTCTTCCACTCGTCAGACATCCAAGTCATACCAGTCAAACCAGCCAGACCAACCAAACCAAGCTCTCAATCCCAACCAATTCAACCAGTCAAACCAGGCTCTTGCATCCCGCGCCCCATCCCAAACCCCCTTCCCAACCCAAACCTTCGACCTCACAACCTCGGACTCTCGAAAACGAAAACGCGAAACCCTCTCCAACCACCAAGACATATCTTCCATAATCAAATCCCTAGAGCGCCTACACCAACAACAAACCCTCGACATCGCCTCCCGCGACAACGAAATAATGCGTCAAAAACTCCAACTGTCCGATCTCCATTCCCTAACAACCCACAACTCAGAAAACCAATCCACATACCCCAACAACCCAGGCGGCGAAACAATGGCCCAACAAATCGCCTCCCTCCGCACAGAAGTAGCTTCCCTCCGCCAACAAGACTTAAGCTCGTCCCACAAGATTCAGGACCTGCAACACCTCCTCCACTCAGCAGAAACAGAACTCGAAGCATGCTCAACCTGGACCACCACAAAATCCCACCTCGAAGCGAAAATGTACGAAAAGGAAGGACAGTTATCTCAAGCCCAAGAACAGGTATCCAAATTCATGGAAGCCTTTCGTCGCGAAGCAGCGCTGCGAGGGGATGTGGTTAAGAAATTGGAGAGTGGGGAGCGGTTCATCGTAAAATTGGCCAAAGACTTGAAGAGGAAGGATGAGGAGTTGAGACTTGGGAGAGAGGGGAGGGAGAAATTGGGGAGGTTGCAAGCGGCTGGGAGGGGGCTTTTTAGCCATATACAGATGGAGACGATGAGTGGTGAGAAGTTTGGGGATGTGGGCCAAGCTCTCAAGCGAGTGAAAGATCTGGTGTTTGAGGAGGGTGAAGAGGAGAATGGTGGTGGGAATGGAAAAAGAGTGTGAAGAAATTCATGTGGTGAGTTCGCTCTGGGTGTGTTGCTTGTTTCTGTGCTAACTTGTCGAGTAGGATCTCCGGAGACGACATGAGTTGCAAAAACGTTGGAATTATGTTCTCAGCCTGGGTGAACGAAGAATTCCCGGCAGAGGACACAAGGAACCTTTTTTGGCGAATGCGATTTTGGGGCGATTTGAAAAGGCGTTTGGAGGCTATGCGCAATCTATACGATTGGAACGATTCTGGCGAGTACATCCTTACGAAAAAAATGGTGGGGGGTTTTCGAGATATCTCAACAAAATTGCGACAACGAACTCGAGTTCATAAAATTAAGAGGTTCAGACCCATAAAAAATGGTCTTTGTGAGAGACTTACCATACTGACCTAGCATTCAAATTCAATACCATATGTCAATCCCAACAAAATTCCATATATTAGCATCAGTGATTTCTTTACTGGTCGGAAATTTCAAACATACTGGATCTGACCTTGGTTGAGGACGATAACAGCTGATTTGCTCGATATCTGCCATAGTCTAGGTTGTGGACTGTGTGTGCAACAGACGTGGAGCGTTTCTCACGCTATCATTTCTACAAATAGCACTTCTGATCAATCAATACAAATCTTCAATGGTCTCGTCCTAAGGTGCAGGTTTCGATGAAGCGCAGCAGTTGCAATACGTTTGCTGGGCGGTCAGTATTGTTACAGGGTATATGCTCAAATTGCACAACCAAACCGGAGAGGTTGGATTTAATGGGGTTTATTGGCATAGTCACAGGCAAAATCAGCAACGTTTTGTCCTACACCCTGACGAAGTATCGAAGCTGGGTTAATGCTCGCGAAAGTGTGACAATGCAGAAGTCTTTATGAGATGTTTTGTTCCTTACATAATGATCATCTCATTCATCCGAATTCCCCTGGAAGTCGAGAACTCATACATCATCTAGCCACTACCAATGGGCTTGCCGAACTTCTATATTCCATCGTTAGCAAGTACCCAGCATTTGGCATATGGAAAAGCTTACAGCAAAGGCAACAGGAGCAGCATACGCAATAATATGAGCGGTAGGCCCAGCTCTTGGATCATCGCCGACCATGTTGCTAGGGAATCCAACGTCGAAGTTTGAGAGACTATCAATGTACTCGATCTGTTTGTCGGTCAAATGAATCTTGAGGGACTCGATGTTCGATGTCAAGTGCTCGATCTTGCGGCAGCCGACGACTGGGAAGACATTGGAAGCTTTCTGGTTCAACTGTTATTGGTGTTATCAGAGCTGGGGATGAGCTGACATACCTGCATGACATAGGCCAACGCAATGGACTGAATAGATTCGGTGCCGTGCTCTCCAGCAATCTTCTCCAAGGCTTCACACATCTTTTTCTCCTCATCAGTTTGTTCGCCGCTGCCCAGCCGACTTGGTCCGCCTTCTTTCTTCAGATCCGCAATCTGCTTTGAACTCCGGAGACGACCGCTACAGAGAACGTCCCATGGGCAAAGTGCCATGCCGAAGTGACGAGCCATTGGAATGATTTCACGCTCGAAGTCGCGCGACATGACGTTCCAACGTCCTTGGTAGACTGAGAAGGGTGTCTTGCCGTGTGAGACAGCGTATGTGTTTGCGGCTGAGACGATCCAGGCTGGTGTGTCAGAGATGCCCAAATACAGAACTTTGCCTTGCTCGATCAATATATGGAGAGAGTCCATGATTTCTGGAATAGAAGTGGTCCAGTCCCACCAATGGAGGTATAGAAGATCGACGTAGTCGGTATCCAGTTTGGCTAGGGAGTCCTTGATTGAATGGAAGAGGGATTTGCGAGAGTTTCCTGAGAAGTTTGCGGTTCTCTGTTTGCCGAGATGGTAGGCCTTGTAATTTCCCGTGAACTTTGTGGCGATGAAGAGCTGGTCTCTGACATTTCGTGCCTTTGCCCATTCGCCGACCCATTTCTCAGAATCCTATGCAGCCGTTATCTATTGAGGTCTGGATCAAGGCATTACAAAAACGAAGTCGTGAGTGGTGGTTGATATGAGAAGCTCACGTACATCGTTGTGGTAGCTGTTTGCGGTGTCGATGAAGTTGCCGCCAGCTTCGTAGTAGGCATCAAGTAGCTTGAAAGAAGTTTCCTTGTCCATTGATCCCACATTTCCTTTCCATCCCTCACCGATGCTCATGGCACCAAGAGCTATAGGCGAGACGCGAGCACCAGCAGTGTTGGAGAGAATCCTGTAGCGACCAAGCTCGGTTGGTGGCTCAGGTGGGAGGTTGAAGAGGTCGCCCATTGTGGGTCAATTGAGGGTATTGAAGTGGTGGCGAAGGAGGGTGTCGAGGACCTTGATTTAGGGACTAAATCTTTCATGGCCCAGAGGCAGAGAGGTCGTTTTATACTCCATGATCACCATCATCATCACCCAGCATCCGTGATTTGGTCGTGACGTCGGCGCGAAGTAGCTCCATGGTGAGTTCGGCCGCGCAACCAGTTGCAGGGCCGATTTGATCATGGATGGGACAGATGGTGCTCGAGCAAGGGAATATTCATTCTTGGAACGTACTGTATCCGCGGGCCGGACAGATGAGGTTGTTCGGGGTTAGGTGAGTTTGTGGGGAGAAGGGCTTGGCAGGGGCCCGAGATACAGACATAGTCCCTCCACAAAACAACAGAGTGCGGGATGCTGAGTCCACAATCTATTATAACTTAATAACCACAACCACAACTCCAAATTCAAATCTATAAGATGCCAGCCCGGATATCTTATATGAAGCTAGTTAGTAAACCTCCTAAATAAGTAATTAGTAGATATTTTTTATTTAAAAAGGTAGCTTACTAACGAGCTTCATATAAGATATCCGGGCTGGCATCTTATAGATTTGAATTTAGAGTTATAGTTATAGTTATAGTTATTAAGTTATAATAGATTTATATTCTTAAAAGATCGTTGTTGTTGAAGTTGTTTGAAGAAGAGAATTAAAGCGTTGAGATTTGAAAACTAAGCCGCTGTGGCTAGTATTGATAGTGTATTCTAATTGGCTAAAATAAAAATCACGTGATGGTGGATCACCGACCCCGGTAACTGTACCAACTCGAGGTAGGTAGGTGGACTCAGCTGTAGTCTCACAACAGAAGAGGCTAAAACAATAAGTTTGCTAAAGCAACGTCCGAAATCTACAAGCCTCACAAGCACTTCAACTCTTATCTCACTTGCAATGAAGCAAGCAAAGCAGATTCGAGATTATAGTGTTGGTATTCCTGGATAGTTATCCCCATCTCAATAACCAATCCCTTCGTCGCAAAGTTTTTTTTGAAAAAAAATCATTGATCGGAAACCACCACTTAACCCCTTCACTCCCCCATATGCCTCTTCAACGCCGCCAACGAAGACCCAAAAGGTCCAAAATTATCGCCAGCCATTAAACCGCAATGTCTCGCAACCTCTCTAGCAACCTTTTCCAAAGCGTCATATTTGGCTCGTAATTCCTCATCGCCGCCTCCCTGGACACCAGAAGAAGGAAAAGAAGAGGGAGGTGCAATCTCGGACTGTTGAGACAGATCATCCCCTTTGCCGTGGTCTGTCTGTTCCTGCGCCATCTGTTCCTGCGTCGCTCCCTTCACTTCAATCTGCTCTCTTTTCATCTTCTCCATATTCAATTCCCCCATCAAGGCAATCTCCCTCTTCTCACCCGCCTTCCTGTCCACCTTCGCCTGTCTCACGAGCGTACTCAATTGTTGATTGAGATTCTGCACTTTCTGCTGATCCACCTTCTTCTCACTCACCAATACCTCGATCTTACCCTTCAAATTTTTGACCTCCCCCCTCACATCAGTGGAAGTTTCCAACTTGCCCAATTTCACCTGTAGATTTCTTACCTTCCCATTCGCAGCTTCGAGCTTCGATTCGAGATCCTCAGCTTCTCGTTCAAGACTCGATATTACCTCATCTTTTTCGACCACGGATGAGTTGAGAGTGTCGATTTTGGAGAGGAGGGTTTGCGTCCATGTTGTTACTAGCGGCGCTATCTCGATGTCTGGGGTGGTGGGAGTGGTGAGCATGGTTGCTAAGTTTTTGAAGGATGTTGGGTTTGGGTTTGAGGGCGATGCTGGTGGTGTTGTTTGTGAGACTGGGTTTGTTAGTATGTGCGAAGATTGATTTTTGCGAGGGATGTCAAGGATGGTGAGGGGAGAAATAAGTACCTTTACTCTTTCTTCTTGCGGCAATGCCTGTACTCTTCGTTTTCTCAACTCGCGCCTTTGGAATGGATGTATGTCGAGAAGAGACCAGACTGGAATTCGGTCGCTGTCGTGTACCCCTCAGCTCCGGCGTTCGCAGTTGTTGTTGTCGTGTACTCTCCGCTTCCGGCGTCCCTGTTTTTCGTATCTTCGGGACCTCACTATCCTCCCCCTCAACAATACCACTCACCTCAATACCCTCAACAATACCACCCACCCCAGTACCCTCACTACCCTCAGCACTCGCCCTCCTCCTCCTCTGATAAAAATCCTCCAAATCGTCCACCGTAAACGGACTAACAAACCTTAAACTCCTCCTCGACCTATCCCCAACCGGCGCGTTAGAAAGAACCCTCCCTCTCAAAGAACGCTTGATACAAAGTAAAAACCCCCGGTGTTGATTGAAAATCTGTTCTTTTCTCGATGAGGAAGGCGGTGGTGGGGTGATGGGGGAATGTTCAGGTCTCTCTCGATGCCGAGTTGGGGAGGAATCAGGTCGCTCGAGTTGAGATGGACTAACAACCTCCCTCTTCACAACGATTGCTTCTTTAGCCCACAGGCTGTCTCGGTCTGGTGAGTCGCCGGCTAGGAATTCCTCAATGGCGGGCGCTTCGGCTGCTTCTTCCTCGTCGGAAGTCGGCGTAGAGGGTTCGGAGGCTTTGGATGGGAATAAGATTGTTGCTGGTGCTATGAGTCGGTGGGATGGTGGAGGTTGAGGATAAGTGAATGCGGGCGCTGAGTTTCGTGTAAGGTCGACACGTGATGAGGGTCTATTTGGACCTGGAAGTGACGAAGCTTGACCGGGTCGAGGAACAGTCGCAGGCGGATAGGGCCGAGGAGGGGGGAATGTTGGTGGTGGCGTGGGCGTTTGGGCGTCAGAATCGAAGGCGTCTGGGGATCGGGCGCGGTTTCGGTTCTTTACGTGTGAATAGATTGAGAACATGTTGGTTATGGCTAGTGATTAGTGTAGATGGAAGCGATTCTGGCGATAGAAAGGTAGATACAATTGTTACGATGTCGATCGTGTTGGAGAAGATAATTATAGTGCCTGCCTGCTAAGTGCACATAACACTTCTGTGCTTAGATTTGGAACTTTGCTCACTTCCTCTCGATTCTGAGAAGCTCGAATATCAATGGCCTGTTCTCCAGTTCTTGTGAGATCGAAGTGACCCGGGATCTTTGTAACAAGAGAGTGACCCAGCCGCGAAGCTTTAGTTTGAGAATCGAGTTGTCCGTTACGTTTATTAAGCTTCAAATTTCCTTTAATCTTTCACAACGTATCACATGTGCTGGATCGATGTTAACAAGGTGTTTTGCTTAGTGCAGAAAGTACGAGATAATGAGCTATTAGGCCGTCGAGGCTGAAACTGATGCTTGCTTGCTCGTGTATTCAGTTTCTTACAAAACTGGCAGCAATCAGCACTGGCGTAGGGGGTAAATATCGAAAGCCTGATGACTGAAAGAGGTCCAGGACCATCCTCCCTCCTTTTACATGATTCAAATATCATATAACAGTGGGCGGGAGAAGAGTGTCGTTTTACCTGGTGATTAATTTCGCCATACCTACATCTACTCAAGAACTCCATTTTCGTTCTTTTGATCCTGATCTGTCTGCTAGTGTTGACATTCTTACTCAATTGCTGCTTATAAGGAGACATCCACCTAATCTTGAGGCCGTGGGTTTCCGTCTTTCTTCGAAGATTCGAGGGCTTTTTGTCCTTGCCGTAAACACTTCTAGAGGATTGATCGCCATGGATAGTCATCATACGAATACCCAAAATGAGTGATGATTTTGCTAGCGGTTATGTTCTCATGACAATGCTCGTCACGCATCACGTCTAGATCTTTCGCCGCATGGTCTCAAACCTAGCTACGTCTCGCAATGAGATTGCGACTGTCAGTCTTAAACGAGATCCTATACTTGGCCAGCGGCGTGAGAATAGGAGTAAAATAAGACATAAGAAGAAATCGTTGAATATTGAACAATATGGGGAAATTAGAGGAGAAATAGATGAAAAGAACAATGCACACTAATAACTCTTCTCAATTGGGCGTCTAAATGAATGTTCAGAAGCAATCGAAGGAGGAAAACTGGGAGAATGTGATGAGAGCAGACGAGAAATTGACGAAAAGCGAAGAAAAGCCATGGGAACAACAAACCCTCTCCACAACCCCATTCATCCGAGGTCCCATCCAGTCAAATAATTCGCTCAAGTATATCAAGAAATCCTCAGCTGATTCATCAAAGAGTCCTTCTCTGCCCGCACCAATGCCTCGGGGACCGTCGCCCAAGATTGTTGCAACGGAGAAGAGCGCCATCAAAAACAAGTCGGCCAAATACACCCCTCCCCCACTAACCCAATCCATCCAAGCCTAGACCTAATCCCTACCATATCCTGCCCTGCCCTCCTCTTCCCCCCTCAAACTGCTCTTAAGCACGCAATTCGTGGATCACATCGCGATAGATGGGCCGAGTCGCGACATTCGCGAAGTCGTCATAATGTAATATCGCGGACGGGCAAAGAAAAAGGGTAAGAAAGTCTCATCCGTTCGAACTTCATCCATAATCACATCGCCAGCTCCTGTTACTCCTCCATTTCACTCCCGAGTAAGATATATTTATTCACAATGCCAGGCATACCAAATGAACTGGCTCCTCGCTCCATCTTCCCGGACGGAATCAGAACATCCGGGCAACACCCACCTCTCTACGATTTACTAAAACCCTACGAAGAGTTTCCAAAGGAAATCACAGGTCGCACGGTTTGGAAAAAGGAGGATTATGTTGACCGACCGGAAGCATGGGTTCATCGATTCACGCAAGAGGAAATCCAGGAGTTGAGTGAAGCAGCCGATGCATTCATTGAACGGGGGATTCCTTTGACCGGGATCTCAAAGGTATGTACTCGATTGTCTTCTCCACAACGTACAGATACATATCCCAAATTCAGATATACTTCAACTACGCGACTAACAAAGAAAACAAAAGGCAAACTTCCCCCTCCGCACTCTCTCAAAAGTCCTCACCGACCTCCGCGAAGACCTCCTAAACGGCAAAGGCTTCATCCTCTTCAAAGACTTCCCAGCCTCCCTCTGGTCTCCCCTCAAAAACTCAGTAGCCTACATGGGCCTCGGAACCTACCTAGGCTACTTCGTATCCCAAAACGGCCGCGGCCACGTCCTCGGCCACGTAAAAGACGTAGGCGACGACGCAACCCAAATCGACAAAGTACGAATCTACCGTACCACAGCGAGGCAATTCTTCCACGCAGATGACTCCGACATAGTCGGGCTGCTATGTCTCCACCGCGCCCAAGAAGGAGGAGAGAGTGACCTCGTCTCCGTCCACGCAGTGTGGAATCAACTGCAGAAGCAATATCCCTCCGTCGCTCGTACCCTGACAGAACCGATATGGTACTTTGACCGCAAAGGCGAAACCTCCGTCGGGCAGGAGGAATACATCAAGACGTCGATTTTCTACATTGAACCCACCGGGAAAGGAAGGGTCTACTGTAAATGGGATCCCTACTATGTAAAATCCCTCACGCGGTTTTCCGAGAAGGGCATCATCCCACCCTTGAGCGAGGAACAGGTAAAAGCATTGGAGACATTGGAGAAAGTATGCAATGAACTGGCATTACACATGATCCTAGAAGTGGGCGATATACAATTCCTGAGTAACGCACATATTCTGCATGCAAGGACAGCTTACAAAGGTACGTCATCACCTCATGGAGAGAGAGCGCGCGATACCCCTGTTCAAGAGCAATCATATTAACCATTATTCCAGACCACCAACCTCCAACACCGCGCCGTCATCTCCTCCGCCTCTGGCTCAGTACACCTGAAGATGAAGGCGGGTGGGCCCTCCCAATGCCGGACAGCAAGGAGAAAAAACGCGGTGGCATCCAAGTAAACGATACACCCCCACGAGCAACATTGGACGCCGAGTAAGCGACAGGAGGAGGACAAACAAACTCAGATCAGTTGCAAGAGGGAGGCATTTACTAGTATCCAATAACACGCAGCGGAATTCTCAAGGGATGTAAGACTTCTAGAGCAAGGGGTTCTGCAGTTCTGTCAAAAACGCAGATCCGAATCGAAAAGGAAAGAAAAGAAAGGAAATAGAAAAATTAGAATAAAAGCGAGCAATCCACAGATGATTCCCATCCATACCAATATCTAAGGAAAAAATGCAAGAGTGGGGGCCAACTTTATTCACACCCTTCACAAAACCTTTGCCGAAGTGTGCTACCGCTTCTTTCCCTCGTATTCTACTAGGTTGCACAAAACAAGTTAATCCTCCCTGTCCGGCCCAACTTTCGATAACTAATGAACCCATCTTCATTCTCATGGTATGGCTATATCTTCATCTTTCCATATCCGATTAAAAGTCCATCGTGTAACTTCCATCGTTGGTGAAATAAAAAAATAGTTTTGTTACCGTGACCGCGTTCCCGTCATTGAATCAACCTAGGTAGGTGTGTCTACAAATAGCGGTCCAGGGTATGAGAGGAATTGGTCAGCCAAGGAAATAGCTTGCTAGACATTACTTTTGTCTATGGAGAAAATTCTGAGTATGATGTTGTTTGCCCTTTTGAGCATCGTGCTTTTTCGACTACCAGCACTCACTGCTGCCAAGTGCTTGGTGCTTCCAACCAACGCCAGAGTGTGAAGTTATTGATTCTCGCCATGGTCATGGTTGGAAAGGCTCCCATCTTCACCGGTTCAGATACCATCCCTTGGGAGTCAAGTCCGCCATGTATGCAGGCTCGGTCTGATATTCCTCGCCAAGGCGTCGTACACCGTTTGGATGCTTTACTTCTCGAGCATCACCAATTTTGGGATTTCCCATTCAGCATGCGCGCTTAGAAACCCCTTCCTCCGCCTCGCCCACGCCCACCTCTTGGACCACCGCGCCCACGTCCACCACCTCTGCCTCCACGTGGTCCACCACGGCCGCCACGGTCAGCGCCGCCTGCGACTTCCTTCCGT
This sequence comes from Venturia aucupariae, assembly GCA_003693225.1. NCBI lineage: Eukaryota > Fungi > Ascomycota > Dothideomycetes > Venturiales > Venturiaceae > Venturia > Venturia aucupariae. The sequence goes on from QWZN01000124.1 coordinate 102,896, forward strand.
GCCTTGTTCTTTGGTTTTGGCGTATCATCAATGAGAAGGGTATCTAGCGGGAGGGAATCTGGAAGGATATAATATCTAATCGTGTTACCGCGGATATTAATCGTGTCGAGGCTGAGAGGTTCGCGTCCCTTCGCCGTCATCTTGACGGATCGCAGTGCCGTGTTCATTTGCGGCGATACTGAGGCGATGGTGCCGTTGACGATGGTGCCTGTTCGGTGTCAGCGGGTTCTGCCCTTTTGTCTTCTGGAAGGGGCATGATCCCGTGGAGGGTGAATTTACCATTTTTAAGCTCGATTGTGACTGTTTCGTTTGCGCATTTCGTGAGGAATCTACATTACCATCTCCGTCAGCCACTGTCCGTCGTCGCAACGGGCCTTGAGAGGGAGAGCTCAGTATGAAGGTATCGCGTTTTTGGGGTGTGTGTGAGAGCTTACCTGACGAGCTTCATGTTGGCTGTTCAAGGTTGGAAATGCGAGAAGAATGCGTGATTAGTCGAGTGATTGAGTGTCGGCTGTGGTTGGGATTGTAATGCTTGTCGGACTGGCTTTCGAGGTCGGCGGCATCTTCACAATTTGAGATGTGATGCCTGATAATTTGCCAAGAGGCCCGAATCGTAAGGCCATAAGGCAAAACGTTTCACTCAACACCAAGAACCAAGTCACTCGGCATTCTTTCACTCATTTATCAACATAAATGATACAGTTCAGCATTAACGTACGGAGGCTCTTTGTTGCTACAGCCCTTCTCTCCTCCCTGGGGCACGTTAAACCCCATCCGTTCATAAGTCGACTGGCTCATCTTCACAGGTGGTAGCTTCGCTTTACGGAGGTGTCATTGTTAACAATCACGAGATAAAAAGTTCACATCCAATAGCACATCAGCTCAATGGTTGCTCATTGTTTCATTGAATATCAGTATCATAACTGGGTATCATCGTGAAATAATTCATCCCCCTCTAGTTGGAGACCTTGTCTGGGACCTTCTTTCCAGTAGCCTTCTCAAACATGCCACGAGCACCGTCGGTCTGTCATTCGGTTAGCCTTCATCTTCTTCTTCAGAGAGATAGTCTGGGCTACTCACAATCTTCTCGTTCAAGTTGCGGTCATTCTTCATGCCGAACTTCTTCTCGCCCATGCCGAGAGCTGATTACCGGTTAGCATGGGAAGCTCTCGTGGTGAAGGGTGGGATGAATAGATACCCTTGTCAACATAGTCCTCCTTCTGACCAGCAGCGCCGGCGTTGGTGTTGGATGAGCCTCCGAGGTTATTCATGTTGACTGATTTGAGGGGGTTAATTTTGGGTACTGACGTGAAGGAGAGATGATTGATGGATTGGATACAAATCTCACAGCAGCAGAAGGCTGTCTTATATACACACGAGGCTGCCCAGTCTCAGGGTCCAAAAGCTTGATTGAGGAAGGTTGCGGAGAGGCTTCGGTTAGTGGAGCTGGAGGTTCCTCCCACGAGTTTGATCGGGCGATGACGTAGCTGCACGTCACTTCAGCTCCAGGGCCATTGGTTCACTCTGGACCGATGAAAGTGGGTTTTTGAACTTTTACCACTCTATCGCTTGCCTTTGTATGCACATGTGGCCTGGAAATTGGTTGCTGCGCCGGCGTCCTCACCGCTGCATTAATTCCGGGTCCGCTGACCCGAATGGAAGGTTGAGTCTGGAACACAATTACCAATTTCAGTAACGTGGGGTTACGAAGGTTTTGGACGAAGTATCTTTCAAACCCGATGGTTAACTCATCATTTAGACGTGATATCGTTCAAGAAGCTTTCCCTCCGTACCATGTAAGGTATTCCTCGAATACACCGATTGTCGCTCGACATAATAGCGCTCTTGGACCCTCTTTCTACCTTAGCAAGATTAAGACTAGGTGGATGAGGATAGTAGCATCAACTGTAAATCATCTACTCAACAACCTCAGATAATTGATGTAGAACAGTAACAAATCCAGTTGCCCTCCATTCAGACAAGTACTTGCATTAGATAGAAATTCATGAATCGTGCCTCGACTTCCCACTTCTAAGCTAAGCCCATCACAGAAGCCGTATCACTTCAAAGAATTATGTCCACTATCCCTCTTCTCACCCTCCAGTCTGTCGCAAGTCAGCGAACTGCATGATGTCGAATACAAGCGGCAAAATGAGCGAGGAAAAGACGAGCGAGCGATTAAATACCAACAGCAAAATCTGCATTCTACAACCACAAAACAAGAAAAGAGCAGGGAAAAAAGATCAAAACCTACAAAACAGCCTTGCCATTCAAAAACCATAGATCCCCCTCCTCATCATACATAGCCTTCCCCTCGCCCCTCAACTTATTCAAAATCTGATAAACCCCTCTACTCGCCGATATATGTAGATTCTCAGGTACATCTTTATAAATCACCTTGACCATTTCCATACAACTCATTCCCTTCCCTTCCCCCTTGGTTCCCAAAACCTGTATTACCTCCCTCTCCCTCATCGCGCGATGATCAATGTACTCCCTGATTTTCTCGGGACAATTGGGAATAACGGCGCCGTGACCGGGATACCCACGTCCGCCGGCAACTTTCGACATCGCTTCGAGGGAACTGAGATAGAGGGGGAGATCTTCAAAGACGGCGGTGCCGTGACCTAGGACATTGTCGCCCGTGAATAATGCATCTTCTTCTTCGTGGATTAAAGACATGTGGTCTTCGGTGTGGCCTGGGGAGTGGAAAGCGCGGAGTGTTGCTCCTTCAGTTTTGAATTTCTGGCCATTGGTGATGTTTGTTTCGCCATTGCCTGGGTTGTTTTTGTAGATGGTTGGTTTTGGGGTGAGAGTGAGGATGTCTTTTACGCCGCCGACGTGGTCGGGGTGCCAGTGGGTCAATATCACGGCTTCTAGAGTGACATTTTCTGATGATAGCGTTTTCTTGATGTTTGAGATCCAGGAGGCTTTTCCTTCGCCTGTGTCTATCAAGATGCGGGAGGGACCTGAGCCGACGAGGTAGGTATTCGTGCCTTTGTTATTTAGTCGTGTTTCAAAGATGAAGATACATTTCGGTTCTACCTTGTAACGTAAACTACCAAATCATCAGCACGAATAGAAGAAACCTAAGATATATAATTGCGAAAACTGAGAGTGCTGATGAATCTTCGTACCTTGTTCGGATTCCCGCCCAAGATCCGTATCACGCTCGGACTCAGTCTCTCCACGTCAGGCAATTCAACTCTGGGTGCAGACATGGTTGGAAAAGACCGGTAAAACAGAAATCTATGAGGCTTGAAAGCAACGATTCTGCTCATGTCGCTACATCGTTGTTCTTGTACCTTCGAAGGAAGACCTCGGCAATCCTTGCTCCAATGGGAAGCTATATGCTTCATAAGCAGTCTCAGAAATCCACGCCGCACAGACAATCCGCACGAAGTCTCCCGCACGCCAATGAGCCGAAAAACCTCACCACCAAGATCCTGTGCATCACGAACAATATCCAAGGCATCAAACATGTCAGATTCGGATTCAGAACCGTACGTGTTCTCCTCTCAGACCACTAAAAATCTCTAACACACGTGGAAGGGAGCTCTCCTCCGCCGCCCTCGACGCGCTAAAACAATTCTACACTGAAAAAGAATCTCGCCAAAAAGCTTTTGAAGACCTCAAGGCTGTTGCCGAAGATGACTTCTCTACTGAAGGCACTGTCAACAAATCTTTGAAGTATCCACTTTCTATGGAAGCATTCACCGAAGATTGGAATGCGAGTCAATTCTGGTATACCGATTCCACCGCTACATCACTCGCCAAACAACTCCTCGAAAACTGTACCGCCGAGACAAGAATTTGTGTATTGAGTGCACCGAGCGTATTCCTACAGCTGAAGAATCTATTAAACGAGTGGCCCAAGGAGAGCGCAAGACCAGCGGAAATCACGCTCCTGGAATTCGACAACCGATTTTCCGTTTTCGGCAACGAGTTCCAATTCTACGATTTCAAATTTCCGGCGAAACTTCCTTCTGAGTTGAAAGCGCAGTTTGATGTCATTATCATTGATCCACCCTTTTTGAGCGAGGATTGTCAGACGAAGACGGCTTTGACGGTGCGGTGGCTTGCTAGGAGTTGGGAGAGGCAAGGGTTGAAGTTGATTGCTTGTACGGGGGAGAGGATGGAGGGGTTGATCCATAGGTTGTATGCGAAGGTGGGGGTGAGGACGACGGATTTTGTGGTTGAGCATGCCAAGGGGTTAAGTAATGAGTTTAGATGTTATGCTAATTTTGAGTGTGGGGAGTGGAAGCTGTTGGGTGGGGTTAATTGAATCTGGATGAGGACGTCGAATTTGGAGGCGGAGAACAAGCTTGTGATGGAAGGGCACTCTTCACATGGTGTTGAAGTTGAAAGGTGGCGCAGCTAGGAGAGATGTCTTGATGAGCATGAGATCCTGATGATTATCGAGGTTTGGCAACGGTGATATACCCCTAGATTTGGCTATCAAAACCGATGGTCTGACATATTTGCCCGCACATCGCACATCATGCTTCGGTCAGACTGTGTACTCAAAATATCAACAGTATCAATAAGGGAAGGGCAAGAGAGACACAAAACAATCCTGCGTCCTCTATCCTTCCATCGACTTCAAGTTCAAAATCTGATGTCGCGGTGCATGTGGCATATGCCATAAGGCAGTAAGATATTCTTGATCTCCGTGGTACGAATGAGGAGAAAATCAGCGTCATGTCGCCTCAGAGCTACCTAGGAGAGAAAACCAGTAGCCTCAGGAACTACTGGTACGATGTTCAACTGAAGTATCGGCGTAGACCAAGTTGAGGTACGCAGAGACTCAGACGCGTGATGTTGGTTAACTGTAGTGGTACGTTGAAAAAGGGCTTTCCAAGTGATTAATAATACTGAGGCTGTGCTCAGTTTTTCCAATCGAACAATAGAGATCAAGTGAGACAGTACAGGCGCATCTTGTATAACTAAAGCTAGTTTAGCCAATCAAATCCTTTCGATCCGGGAGATAGAGATGTTTCGGGAGCCTGAGGTTGTGTTTTTGTTCGATTGATGATGTCTCTTTATAAATATTTCAGGATTATGATAGCGTTGCGTTTGATCGTCTCGCCTGTAAACCCTCTTGGTTTTTCACGACTTCCACAAGAATTTTCGAAGGACCACCTCAATTATTGGGAAAGCACAATAGTAGTAGTGGGTGATGAACGACATTGACGAGCGACTCGAGAAGGTGAGTTCAACGTCGCCGCTCGCAACGCGGAGGGTCTCAGTCCGAGATGTTACACGGACCAAGGGCAGACTTCATCTCTGGGCAATCCTTCATCTCAACCTCAAACACCCACCACACTCCCCGTGAGGACCCACGAGGGCTGAAGCCGCAGCGACAGGTGTATGGCAACACAGCAAGTTTACGTGTACACAATTGCCATTTCGAACGGGACATATACTTGTTCCATACTCCATTCATATCCTGCAGACTTTGAATGCTAGAAAGCTTGGAGTCGTCGCCGCCTCGATTTGTTGCTGCTCTCCTAGAAGATTCGAGTTAATCTACCGTGTTTTTATGAATATAAGCGAACCCTTAGATCTCAACTTCGCCCTACCCTGATAGGTAGGCCGCGTCGTAACTCGTAAAAATGCGCGAAAGACATTGCTGAAGAGACCTTGGCCTTTACCACTCGTAGTCGCGAACTCACCTACGTAGTACACCACTGTGTGGTAGCAAGCGTATATGATACAGGCACCTCACAGTCAGATCAGTTACTCGTAGAAGCCTCAAAGTCAACTCGACTTCGACATAATGCATTTCTTAACAGCTTTGTTATTATCGGCCACCCTCTCTGGGGTGCTCTGCCGGCCCCACGATGAGAGACTCGCCGCAATCGGTACTTCCGACGCGCCTCCACCATTCACTAACGAATCTTTCAGCTAACGCGAACAGACAAACGCCAAATTCCAAGTGGTCCTATAGCGGAGGCCCTGGGACTCGTATCCAAACCAGCCAAACGAGAAAAAATTGCTGCTGTCATTAGAAAGGATGCAGTGCGCGAGAGGTTATGGTTCGGACCATATACTCTTCCGCCATTGAATGTAAGCAAGAAGAGATACATGATATTTTAGAGAACTGTAGACTGATCAAGACAAACAGGGCACAAAGAACAGTGGGTTTAAAATGCCGATGCAGGTAAGTTCCAGTCACATCAACAAGGAAGATGTCAACAATCGTTAAATTTGCATAGATGGATCCGAATAGTATCCAGCTTAATAAAGGCATGAGTGGATTCTGTTCGAACTGCACAGTGCTCTCCGGAAAGGCTACCCTCATGTATGGGGACGGCGCTCCAGCTGGTGTAACGACCGGCGTGTACATTCACCACATCGTCATGGTCGATATGTCGAAGAATTCCATGCCATTCTATCTTTGCCAGGGGCAAAAGGGATTTCTGGGTACCTTCCCAGCCGCTGGATTCATCGTCGCCGGCAACGACGAGGCTGATAATTTCTTCACCACGCCTGATGGTACGACAAAAATCATCTTTATGAAATTAACTCATTGTGACCAAGCCGACTGACGACTAATCTAGGCAAATTCGACAGTGGCTACTTCATCGGCGACAAGGCTCAAGTCGCAATGCAAGCAGAGCTCGTAAACTACAAAACAGTTGAACAAAAGGTCTACATAACAGCCGAATACGAATACCTCGAAGGTATAAAAGCAGACACCCTAGACGCCTCCGTAAGCCTCTTCAGCGTAACAGGCTGCGAATTCCCAGATTACCACGTTTCAAAGGATAAACCGCAGTACAACCTCACCAGCGCCAACGTCCCCATCCCAATGGACGGCACAATCATCAATGCAAAAGGCCACCTTCACGACGGAGGTAGCAACGTCGTCCTCACTCTGAACGGCAAGCCCGTCTGCGATTCTCAAGCCAAATACGGGCTCGATCCAAAGGCTACGACTAGCCTCGCGCCGAATGGGAAGGCGTGGCAGGTCATTACCGAAATGACGCAGTGTACCGACCCCGTCCCAGTGAAGAAGGGAGATGTCCTTCAAATGACATCCATTTACGACAATGAACTTCACCCCCCGCGTACATCAGCTGATGGTCACCACGGCGATTCCGATGAAATGGTATGTCCAAAATTTACCTTCCATCCTCCATCCTCCCTCCTCATAATTTCAATCTTTTCATTTCGTTTGGGTACCTAACTAACTAACTATCCAAATATCTAACTACCTAACTATCTAAATATCTAACTACCTAACTACCTAACTATCCATCCATCTATCCATCTATCTAACTACCAACAACCAGGGCGTCTTCTTCATAAACTTCGCCACAAAACCACAAGCCAGAAATCCAACACCCAAAATGCCTGATTTCGGTTCCCTGGCCGGCATGATTCTTGGTGGTACTGGTGGTGGTAAGGCTGACGTCGGTGCAGGAAAGGCTGACGTCGGTGCAGGAAAGGGTGGACCTGGGATGCCTGGGATGCCGATGTGAATGTAAATTTGTAGTATTTACAACATATATACCTACTTTTGATATATCAATCAATCAATCAATCAATACATATTTATCTTTACGAATGAGGTGATGATTATACAAATAGTCTGGTTAAGTAGTGTATATTGGGAGTATTGTGTTGTAGGAGGTATATCGGGGTCAGAGGATTATTGCTACATCAATACATTCTTCCCGTAATATAACGGGTCCAAGAAGCCAGTCCGAACGCTATAGGTGCCACTATGTAAAAAGACAGCTCTAGGAATAAGTATCAAGATCCGATATCGTAATAATCATCTGTAGACGATTGATTCGTACCCCTAGACTCCGTCCTTTGTTTTTCCTTTTTAAGAACACCCTTTTCCTTCTTCTTCGCCATCTCCCTATCAGCAACTTCACAGGCATTTATCGAGCCCTCTTCTTTCTCCTTCACGACCTCAACACCCCCTTTACCCAAACTCTTTCTCGGCTCCAGCGCGCCACCTTCGCCAAATGTAACTCTAACCTCCATTCCCCCAGCTAATGTCAAAACATCTGTCCTCCCCCTAACCCCCTCCTTCCACAATCCACCCTCTAATTCCCTCTTTACCTCCTCAGCTTCGAAATCCGTCCTCACAATCCCCCTCGTCAACATGCCAGCAACAACCTTCCGCTCATCATGCGCCCCGATCCATACTCTCGGCAGTAAATTACTAGCAATCTCGAGACCACCGGGCGATCCCGTGGCCATATTCCCACCCATATACCAAGGCATATCGACCCGTGTAAAACTGTGGATGAGGGCGAGGAGGGGGAGTGCGGAATTCGCAATCAGGTGCGTGGTTGCCCAGGGGTTGATGCAGGAATAGGGTGCACCATGTGGCGAATAAACGACAGAAACAGTCTTCTCCATGTTGTTATGTGGACTTGGGAATATTGTATTGGCGCGTGCGGAGAGGAAACGGGGTGTCCCGTGCATCGATAGGGTTGGGGATAGAGGACTCGATGGCAGCGAGATTGCTGGCGAGGATGGATTTGTTGGTAGTGGTGGTATTGTTTGGCAGTGGGGGATGTTGAAGTAGGAGTTTGTTTTCATGGAGAGAACGCTGTAGGGTGGGCGGTAGGTTATTCCGATTGCGTTGTGGACGCCTGTTATGTCTCGTTTGGGTTCGAGCAGGGAGATTGTGACTTCGCCTGGGCCGCCGGAGGGTGAGAAGGGGGGGACTTGGATGCGGAAGACTGAGTGCTCTTTTTTGGGGTTGTACGATTTCAAGCAGTAGATATTATCGTTGTCGAAATGTTTCCAGCTCTTTATTTTCTTGACTGCGCCTGCGGGACCGAGGATGAGGGAGGCAGTGTCTCGCGGCAGATGGCATAGCGTTTCCTCATGGCAGTGGTCTGGTTGTGATTGCGATATCAGGATTAAATCAGGCTCTGGCAGCTCATTCAGTGAAGCCAGACATGACGGTTCGGGATGTTCTTGGTGGGAGAACTGCTTCCCAATGATCTGTGCAGCACCGGATATCCAAGGATCGATCAGAATGGTGTATGCGCCAGGAAACTGCTCGGGATGTAGGTTCTTCTTCGGGGCCATAGTCGGCGTGAAGATGAGGTAGAAACTGGTGTCATTGTTCAAAGCGTTGATTGTGAGGGCCATGAGGACCAGATATGAAGGAAGAAAGCAGGTTCATTGAGGTGGCAACAAAACAGCTGCTATCAACCAAAAGATGGGAGAAGCGCGACGGGAGTATATGGGCTCAAAGACATGTGGGAATCGACCAGTCGAGTTGCACCAAGGAGCAAGGGCATGTAGGTACAGATAGATGGTGCGGGATCGAATGGGATGCACGGCGTGTTGGAAGTCGTGGCATGGCATGGCAGGATGAGAAATGATTAATGATTGGAATTGGGCATGTCACTCTGATACGCTCTACTGCTCCCTTGCTTCTGCTTCTGCCTTTGCCTCTGCTTCATGTGTTGGACAAGATGCAGCACGGCAGAGAAACGATTAGACTGTTCCACCAATCATGCTTGTTGAGGTATCCATCTTGAGGCAGCTGGCAACTGCGAGATGATCCTGGGGCTATTTAAACGTTGCGTGGTGTTGGAAGAATCCGAGTATGGAAATGCTCACTGGGCTGCCTTAGCGGAAATAAGGGGGCTATGTAACGGCTTGCCTACCGATAGGCAACGGTTATTTTTTACAACCGCTATTACAACTTAACGTAGTTAGTATGGTTATTTTTTCACGACAGTTCGGATCAATCTTACTATAAAAATGTGTTCAAGCGCTTGATTTGACTTCCTAGTAAATGTCGTTTGGCGTTAGGGAAAATTGTGTCAGTTGTATAAAGAGATAGCGCTGTGATAATTAAGCGTTGTATAAGCATGACGCTGTATTACTATCTTACCGTTATATTAAGATCTAGCGGTGGTATAACTATTGCGTAACCGTTACCAAACCGCTAAGGAACCGCTATTATACGTAATACCCAATACTAAACTATTCAACAACTATACTATATAGTTACGTAGCGGTTGCATAACGGTAAGGTCTGAACCTTACTATTAAGAATCCTTACGACTATTAGACGCTCGTCCTACGGATTATTACTAATGAATTGAATACTATAGGTAATTAAAATATATATAGGTATTATATTAGCTAGAATACTCCCTATAGCCAAGTCCTAATAATATACGACCGTATATTATACTATAAACGCCTATATAATTCCCTATTATATTCCGTAGATCTTATTAACTAGTATCGCAAGAATAAACTTATTGCCGCCAAATTCTTTCTTCTTAGAAGAAACTAATATCCTATTCTATCGCGAGGTACTTATTACCCTCTATACTAATCGCGTTCCGATTACCTAGGCTTAAGAGATTACCGGTACCGGGGCGGATAGAGATAGCGTATACGGTCTTACTATAAATAGCTAGAAGTCCGACAAGATAGCGATCCCTACTAACTATATATACCTAGAGGTTATCGGTAACAATATTAGGTCTAGATAATTAGGCAGACTTTATAACGGCGAAGAGGCGACGTTTATTAAGTAGCTCGTATACTATAATATACTCAACTACTACTATACTTAGTAGGGGATCTAGTATAGTACCTCGGTTGAATATAATAAAGTCTCCGCGTATAAATATAACTCGTCGCTTAGTATTACTAGCAATAATCAGTAACTATTAGTGCGGCGGGGTAGAGGTATAGACTTACGGGTTCTTAAATAAGAACTTCTTGAACCAACGAATAGGCCTATTACTAGTAGTATCGGTAGCCTATTAATGCGTTAGTAGGATCTCGGTTTAGGTATTCTAGGTTAGGGGTCGGTAGGAACTTATAATATTATAGTCTCTATACCCTTTTATTAATACCTATCGCTATTCTAAGTCTAGCTTACCGCTACGTACTAGTAATCCAAGGGTCGATACATAGTAGTCGGCCTTAATCTTGGAGATACTACGAGTATAGAGATATTATAGATTAGAAATAGCCTTCGAGGCCTTACCTTCAAATCGCTAGCTCTTCTCTAAAAATGGTAGCAACGTATCTATTAGATCTAGGTATTTATTATAGAGACTTTTTACCTAGCTAGTAGTCTTAGCATTTTCGGTATCCTAGAAGGCGTCTAATAATAGTAGGCGAGTAACTTATTACTAGTTTTCACGGCGTAAAAGGTCTCGCTCTAGGTTCTAATAGTTAGTATAATAGATCTCCTTCTTGTATTACCTAGTTTGTATAATAATATCAGCAAGGTATAATATAGCCTAGAATTAATATACCTATACTTATCCTTGCCTATAAGAGTATTATAATAAGTAATAAGGCTATACTCCTTAAAGACCTCGGAGTAATATATTCTAATATATATATTAGGCTTCAACTATATATTACGGTAGGAAATTAACTTCTTCGTATTACCTCGTTACTAACTAGCTATAGAAGAAGTATTATTAAGAGTCGTACTTCTATAAAGCTCGAGCGGAGTCGTACTACAGTCCCTAGATATACGAGCGCTTACTATTAGCCTACGAACCCGGGTATTAGATGCTATCGTAGTAGACTCAAGTAGAAGTTAAAGCTAGCTACGTATAAACTAGATAGTAATATCGAATTTAGCTCGTTTAGATATAGTTAAAGATATACTCAAGAGGAAGAGGTTAGACTTAACGAGGGTAGCTAGAGAAGTAATAATAATATTACTTATAGAGAAAGCCTAGTATCCTCCTAGGCCTACGCTTGCGCCAAATAGCTTTTGCGCTATATTACTGAAGGCTGGCTTGATATAGGTATTCCGAAGAAAGACGCGAAATAGTATTAGAGTAATTATAGACTACCGACCTAAAGTAGATTCGTTAGGATAGCGAAGAATAGATCTATAAATAGATGCGACTTGACTTACCGTGTTTAGATATAGAATATGACCTAAGGGAATAGGAAGAGCTCTATAAACTACCCTAGCCTATTAGTCTAGGAAAAGAGCGAAGGAACTTAGTATATTCTACCGCTACTATAGGTACAAGAATATCCTTTATAATTAGCACATGGAGATCTTCGGTAATACCTTGTAGTTCGCTGTAGGCAGGATTACTTGAAAAGCCCTTTACTATTGTTTGGATAATATTATCCTATATGGTAATATATATGGATAGGTTGGGTGCTACTCTTAGGTTGGGGATATTCCTACCTACCAACTTTATATAATACAATATGGTGGTTATAGTATAGAGATAGGATATAGTTATAACCTATAGGTTCTCTTATAGGTTATTAATTAATTAGAATATACTATACTAATAACTAGTCCTTTCTTTATCTTTTCCTTTATTGTCTTGTCTTTTTATTAACGTCAATTCATACCTATATACCTAATAGGATCTAGTGGAGATATACTAATACTAATTAGTAGTTATTATTACTA